>JARKHS020003994.1:0-41301 GCA_030143305.2 Amblyomma americanum
CCACAGTGGCCCACTCATAACTCACCCCAGTTCTGACTGCGGGGCCAATCCAGCAAACAAGTCTTACGCAGTGCTGTTCGGATGGACCTTATGGCCATGCCACTGCTCTAATTACACCCCACCACTTTCGCTCGGCCCCATGGCGACATTCCTAACACAGGTGGGGGAAGGAGGAAGTTGGAGTACCATGAAAGCCAAATGTACAACAAGGACGTAGTGCAGCGGCCTTGCTCAAAGCTCTTGCCCTGAGCTCAAAGAGCACAGGTTCTTCTGGTTGAGCTTACAACTTCGTCATGCCAGAGCTGACAGCTCACCAGCCACACACATCGAAACAAATTTTTAATTACACATGCCAACAATGCCACATCTATTACGATATGGAAGATGGTGTTAAGCCATCTATGCTCTAACCAACCCAAAATTCTTACTACTGTCAAGCAGATGACCTCGTTTCTCTTAGGCAATACATCCAGCTCATTACTGTTCACAGCTATGGTAAATTGTCATTTTGACCTCTCAGATTTTCTCACCAAGAGGCACAAGGGCAATTGGTTAACTGTACGGTTCTTGGGACCAAGCGCCATTAAGCAATCACTACAAGCTCTGGGCAAACACTCCCTGAAGTGGCCACCAAAAATCTTGCACCAAAGCTGCAAATTATACTGTTTGAAAGGGCATTACTTTCTTTTATTTATTTGTACCTCAAAGGCCCACAAGGGAGTATTACATGAGGGGTGGGCTGACATGTATTAAAACATCCTGCCAGAGAATTTTTCAGAAAAGGCAAACTGAAGAACTAGACTATTCATCTACATCCTTGAGGCTTTTTTCCCTCCCGTAATTCCTACTGCACTAGAAGCCGTGTGTTGGTGCTTGAATCGGAATGCCACACACCCATATGCATGCAGCACACATCCTTTTACCAGCATAGCACCACGTAAGATCATGTCAATGCCTCATTTGGGGACAAGGGGTGCAAGCACACAGAACAGTAGGAACAAAACGCAAAGACTAATGTTGTGTGAGTCACTCCTGTGCTCTGTCTTTTGGGCTGCATGTCTCAAGATGAACAATCCTCTCCCCATTTTCCTAAAAAAGTGAAACTACAACAAACATCTACTCCTAACTTGTGAAAACAAAACGACGAACACAGAAGGAAGAACATAAATATGTCTCGTCCTTGTCTTTCCATGTATTCTTCAATTATGGGAACTACTTCCTCGTTCAGCTCCCTGTCCTATATACATTCGTCTGTGGCTTCTCGCCTCTCGCCACTGCTTGTCTCTAGGGGCACAAACGTTGCCAGTTTCACAGCAGGAGGCCAACATTCAAAAAATTATAATTTGCTAGATCCGTGACAGCCTAGCTGTTTTGTTCACTATACAGGCAGGCTTTGTTCATTTGGGGACTGTAGGTGAAAGCTGTTGTCTTAATAGTGAATGTTTCCACGTTTCCTTTTTGTTTCTTCTTTCTATGTAATGGCTAGGACAAAAACTGTCGCCCACCCAATGCAAAGGAAATAGCCACATAATCATAAGGTCTCTTCCATTTGGCTGCACTTTCTGCACTAGTTCAAGAAGTGCAGCACGAGTTCTAGGCTGGCTTGCACTTGCCGAAATGGAAGCACAGCTGCGGTGCAGCAATACGGTGGTGCCCATGTGTAGGTCGAACAAGCGGGAGAGGTATGGCACTAGTTATTTAATGAAATGATGACAGTTCTTTGTTGAAAGCTTTATGGTTTATGGGGGTTTACCGTCCCAAAGTGACTCAGGCTGTGAGGGATGCCATAGCGAAGGGCTCTGGAAATTTCGACCACCTGGGGTTCTTTACCATGCACTGACATCACAATACACGGGCCTCTAGAATTTCGCCTCCATCGAAATTCGACTGCCGTGGCCAGCATCGAACCCGCGTCTTTCGGGTCACGGGTTTCATCCTGGCCGCGGTGGTCGAATTTCGATGGAGGCGAAATTCTAGGGGCCCGTGTACTGTGCGATGCCAGTGCACGTTAAGGGAGCATAGAGATCTAATTTTGATGGTATATTTTCTTCTTTATAATGATGCGGAAGACACTACTATGCATGAATCACCATGTGGTATTCGCCTACAACCGCTAAATAATTTATAATCGAATATTTCTGTCATGCTGTTTCGGTTTCAACAGCCGAATGAGAGCTGTGACGTCAAAGAGAGGTTTTAGGTCATATGAGGCAGAGAAAAACTGCGATATAATTGCTGCTTAATCGTTTTCATTTACTGCAGTACTGAAGTCAGCCTTCCTCAAGAGCAGGAATGACAAAAAATGTAGAAGCACCAATTATATTGCAGTTTTTCACGCCTCACATGACCTACAACCTCTCTTTAAGGTCACAGTCATCTTTCAGCTATTGAAACCGAAACAGCACAAGAAAGAAATTCAGTTATAAATTATTTAGCAGCCATAGGAGCATACCACGTGGTAATCCGTGTATAACAATGCCTTACACCTCATTACAAAAAAAGATTGGCTTGGTTTATGGGGGTTTAATGTCCCAAAGCAACTGGAAATTTCGACCACCTGGGGTTCTTTACCGTGCACTGACATCACACAGTACATGGGCCTCTAGAATTTCGCCTCCATTAAAATTCAACCGCCGCAGCCGGGATCGAACCCACGTCTTTCGGGTCAGCAGCCAAGCCCCATAACCACTGAGCCACCGCAGTGGCATCATTACATTAGAAAGAAGAAACCACGCACCCAAAAGTTAGGTGTCTATGTTCCCTTAAAGAACACCAGGTGGTCAAAATTTCCGGAGCCCTTCACTACGGCGTCCCTCATAGCCTGAGTTGGTTTGGGACGTTAAACCCCCATAAGGCATAACCTTTCAGCAAATAACTGTCACCATTTCATTAAATAGCTTGTACCTTACGTTCTCTGCTTCTTCGACCTACACATAGAGGAGGTGAGAGACAGTTTGAGGAGTCATAATGAAAACCTGAGCGGTCAAGTCGAGTCGCATGGGCAGCATTTCAGCGCTAATTCGTAAGTCGCCTGTGTGTATACATGCAACGATTTTTTTTTTCTTTCTGTGAAACGACCATTTCCTAGAGTAGGTTCATGGTAAAACTTCATTGCAATTTGCTGCTTGAAAATTCTTCCAAGTGTTTCAGGATTTTGGTGGTTGTTGGTGTCGGCGGCATGCAGTTGGTTGCAATTTCGTGACGACAGTAAAGCTATTGGACAATCGGGCCTGCACTCGACCACTCGTTTTGGAAGCGGCCAGTGCCAAGCTGCATTTGAACTGCCTGAGCTGTTGTTGCATGCTGCCGGCACCACCGCGGAACTTCACAGAACTAGTGCAGAGAGTGCAGCCAAATCAAAGAAACCTATCATGACCAATCTTGACAAAGTTGTAGTTTGGGCTTGTTCGTATAGCATATTAGAAGACATAGCGCAGCACAATGGGACAGAGAAAAGCACACAGGCCAAGCGCTTATCCTGTGTGCTCCTTTTCTCTGTCCCATTGCGCTGCACTATGTCTTCTTCTAATATCACCACAATGACCTGTCACACACTGCAACAGTGCCTTGTGAGCTTTATGCACCTCACAAGCTTCCAAACAGTCAAAGGACATCAAGCACATTGCCCACAATGTTCATCTCCTTAAGGGCTCTTTACACCATCAGCTGTAAAAAGGTCTTAAGCTTAGAGGCTTTAAAGCTTGCTTCTCCAGCTGCCTCATGCGCTCCATTCTAGTTGGCTACCTGGGTCCAAGCACCTTTCCCACGTAAAACCGATGCTCGGCGCAGGTGGCACAGCACTCATTTTAAAATTCTCACAGAAGGTTGAGGGCTCACCTTGTGGCGCCTTAGAGCCCTTGCTGCCTCAGCAGTTTAACGTCCCATTTGTTCAGCCTCTGCGCCAGCAAGCCAACGCCGGACTCGAAGCAGGAATTGAGAAGGTCCGTGCATACCACAAAACTGCCAGTCAGTTTTTAAAGTCCTGTTTTCAGAAATAAATATGAATTTAAAAGAACATGTTTCGCGCTGCAGGCACCAAAGCGTAATCGCTTATCTCGCCGCAATTTTTGCACCTGTTTTAGAAAGCGAATTGTAACAGCAGAACACAACTGTAAAGGGCAGCATTAATTCAACACTCTACAGACTTTCCCAGCCGCGGGGCCACAAAAAATCGGACCGCGTACAAAACATCGCACAAACGGTTAGTTCAACTGTACTGTTGTCAAAACTTTCCCGCCTCTTTTCGGGAGCACGCAAAAGCTGGTAATTATGCGTGTTTTACATGACCATGAGTTCCATTGGGCTGGATTGACAAAAGGTATAAAACACGCTCAGCGCAAGCTCTTTTCGGTTGAACTGCACAGAGCTTCTGAGCAGAACTTACGAAAAAACAGATGAGTCTTTCCCTCCGAGCCTTTCGGTCCACTGCCGGGCAAGCGGGCTCAGCGCTAGTCCTGGGTTATCTGCTAACACAAAATATTCGGGCGCAAGGAAGTTGACAACGGAATGCTGAGTGTCAGATAACGGGCAATCACTCAGTATGTGCATACCAAAAGATAGCAAGAACAAATTACTCACGTGCAACACGATCGCGCGCTCTTTCCATCGACCGGCCATAACGCTACTGAAAGCAATGCTCGGCTCGGCTCAAACATGGCTCAAACAGCAAAAAATTTGCCAGACGCGACGTCTTTGCTTCAAACCGGATGCGACGTCATGGGTATTTCGACCTGGTTGCAGCAGTCACTGCCGATCATGCCGCGCGGCAACGCCGATACCGGATTTACTGCGACAGGAACCCTTACGGTATCGCGCGTAATAGTGGCCGGCTATGGCCACCTTGCATGCATATGAAGGCGCCACAACGCGCGCGAATCATGCCGCGGACGGCTACTTTCCGGGCCTGGGCAGTCCCACATGAGGCGACATATCGTTGGGGTCTCCCCCTTCCTGCGTGCGAAGCATCTGGCTGGTGGCGATGCTTCAGAAGGGGCGGCACTGTCGTGTTCCCAGCGTTGGGCAGTTGAGCGCCCAAGGTGGCACTATAAGTAGAGTGCATCTTGAAACCGCGCAAAAAAAGAAAAAGAGAAGGGACGAGAAAGAAACCAACAGGATAGAGCGCGGAACTTCAACTGGTTTATTACAACAGTGCGTCACATTTATGCAATCACCGTAAACACCTGGTAACATGACAAACGACCATCACGTAACACTTGTGCGCAGGCGTGTACGAGACATCATGCAATCTATATATGAATACTCTTTATCAAGAAGGAATCAGGCTCGTGTGTCAGCAAAACTTAGGTTAACCTGTCCGATAAAGAGTATTCATATCTAGATTGCATGACGTCACCGGTGAGCACCCGGTGGCACTCGGGATCGAACCCCGCACGTCCCGCATGCGAGGCGGATGCTGCGGTGGCCAAAGTAGTTAAATTACTTTTCTCAGCAGTTTGTAATGTAATTCATTACTTTTCTGGGCTGGTAACTCAGTAATGTAACGAATTGCTTTGGAGCAGTAATTTCATGCGCAAGTAAATAATTACTAGCGAAATTACTCTTGCGGGATAATGAGTCCGTGCTCCTCTTCGTGTCGGCCATGCTCTGGTCTCGCGTTTGCGGGTGCCTACAAAGCAAGCAAACCACGCGGACGAGAGGCGGTGTGCGTGCGCTCATCGGCATCGCCTTGACGATGAGTCTACTTGGTAGGACTGCCACGCACCTTCCGACACTGCGCACGGTCGCACACACAGACGCGCCGTAGGGCCACCGGGAGAGTTCCATGACCATGACATGTCGTATACTGCACCTTCCCACAGACGCACTGCGAGTGGTTCCCTCTAGGCTGCGGCATATATATTGTCACGTCGCCGCACTGACAAGTCTCAAATGACATCCAACAAACTTGGTCGTGAGTTCTAGGGAACACTATAGGTGAGTGGGCGGACATGAAGATGTACATTTGTAACTCAGGGGCAATATGGGCGACAGCGGCACTATTCCCGCCAACGTAGTTCAAGAACAAGTCAATTTGACAGCAGATTAAATGGCAGCTTGTCTGCGCCCTGGTGCATTTCGGGGACGATGAGCTTCGATGCACTCCCGCAGTTTACGTGTACGATAAATTCTTCACAATCGAGAGGGTGGGATCATACTGCGCACTGGATGATTGACTTCTCATTGGAGAGTGATGCGAGCAAATAAATTTTGCGATTAAGATGACCTCACCTCCATCAGTGAAGCGGCTGTTCAATGGACTAGAGGGGCAAAATTTCCGGTGCCCGCTTTGCAGCTGAGTGGCAGTGCAAACAAAGAAATCAGAAAAATTTGTAGGAACTATGCGCAACTCTTTGTGTTGAAAGTAAAAACGTAATTTTCATTCCTTTTTGGGAACTAATTGTAATGTAATGTCATTACTTATTGAGAGCAGTAATTTGTAATGTAGTTTAGTTACGTTTGAGAGATTTCTCGGAAAGTAATTAGTAATGTAACTGAATTGCTTTCCAAAAGTAATTTTGCCATGTATGTACCGAAGTACATATGCCTTTGCTGAATCCCCGATGGAAAAATTTATTGAAAGTGCTGAGTTATTGCGCGTTCTTCATGCTGCTTAGGTCTGTTTATTGATAGTCGCCTGGATATGCGAGAGATGCAGGTCGTGGTACCTAGCACGATCGTGAGCAAAAGTTGGACTCCTGCCAGCACGTGCCGAACTGCATGCAGGTACCCTCTGACGAAGCACTCTGGTCTCAAGACCAGACGTGGTACCACGCTGAAGCTGCTCGGGGAATATGGGGAACGCCGTAGCGGATGGCTCCGGATTGATTTCGATCAACTGGAGTTCTTTAAACAGGCATTGAAATCGCACCGTGCATGGGACTATTTAGCGTTCCGCCTCCGTCAAAACTCGGCCATCGCGGCCGTGGTTCAGTTATATATGACCTTGGGGTCACGAGCCGAACGTCAAAGCCAATAAAAAAAAAACAGCGGCGGGTCAACAGAAATATTCAGAAAAATGCATAAATGTTTATGCTGCGGTTTACGAGGCAAAACGTAAATTTAACTGCAGTTATTGTTTTGATGGCATTACTTCAGGGAGCTAGTGCTAAATAAATATTCATCATGCATCTGAAAAAATGAAATACAAACGCCGCAAGCGCCAGAATGGATTCTTGTTTTTCTTTTTTATGTCCTAAACACGCATTGGCAAGGTCACAAATGTGATGACTATCCGCTGCAAAACTGTTGTTGCCTCTGAAGAAATGGCACATACCAGCGGTGGGCGATTGGTGCAGAGTTTGACGCAGATCCAAATAGGAGAAAAATTCATCCACAGCTGTCTCAAACGGTTTATAAGCAAAAGTAGAGGAATCTGGGAAAGCGAATA
This sequence comes from Amblyomma americanum, assembly GCA_030143305.2. NCBI lineage: Eukaryota > Metazoa > Arthropoda > Arachnida > Ixodida > Ixodidae > Amblyomma > Amblyomma americanum. The sequence goes on from JARKHS020003994.1 coordinate 7,388, forward strand.
ACGAATTTTTAGAAATTTTGAGATTGGAATGAATATTGAGGAAACAAAGAGCTGGGGGTTAAAATAAATAATTTGGAATGAAAATTGAGGAAACAAAGAGCTGGGGGTTAAAATAAATAATTTAAAAACTCATGATAATAAATAAAAATGTACAGCCTACTATCATCATCCTCCTCATCTTCAAGTGCTCAGTCACGCGCCAGAACGGAAGGTGCGCGAGTCCGAAGACCAAGAAGGCTGAGCTTCACCAATGACGCCCACTTTGCAGTGGGCAGCTCAGCCGACGTCGATTTCCTGCGCATCGGCACACCCACCCCGGCAGCCATGGCGGTGGGCTCTGCCTGACATTCGCAAGGCCCTACTGGGCTTCTTCAGCCCGCCCATAGAGACCTCTACGAAGACACCGAGGTTCCAGATGGACCAGCCACCGGCGCTACTAGGCGACCTGCCTCAGCCACGCAAAGGAGCGGGGCAGGACCTGGTGTCGGCCACCGGACCCGCCATAGGAGGGGCCGCGGATAGACCCAGAGCAGAAAAAACACTGCTCCTCATCATCAACATCGACCGAGGAGAAATCCGATGACAAGCGCCGCTTAAGGTATATGCTGTCCGCTATCAATGGAGTAGGCGACAAGCACTTAAACCAGCGTGCATGACCAGTGCCGACTGCGTCCCGTTTTATAAAGGAGGAGTAGGTAGCCAATATTCGGGTTGGAGCATATATTGATAGATGCAAAACAAAAAAAAAAACATTACGGTACTCTCTCGATGCGAGGAGAAAGAAACCAAGCAGTTCTTTATCATTTTCCACGCAGGTAATAATACAGCATCCTTTGGCACCAATCGATACACGTATGCTGAATAAAGAGCTTATTACAGTATAGTTAAGAACTGGGCGTAGGAGGCGAATATGCGCTATTTTAAAAGGAGCGACAACTGTTTATATAATGAAAGCCAGATGAGAAAACGCGCACGAAGGCAGTCACTTGAATTAACTGGTCTCTCTAGGAGTGGGATAGCAGCGTCAATGGAATGCATCGTACCTTGAAGGCGTGCAGATTCGGACGTGTATAATCACGGCGAGCGTGAAGATCTGGCAACTGCGTGGCAAGTTGCTGCATTCTGCTCCTCCCAGTGCGACTCAGTGATAATTTTTCGAGTTTCCTGCGAGTATAATAAGACAAAGTACTGTTTCTTTTGTCACTACAGTATCCTCAGCGTTTTATCCACACACACAAAAAAGAGTTGCTCCATTGAACGTATACTCTGCGAATTCTGCTTCATAAAACGGCATTGGAGGGGAGCAAAGTTCCATGGCCAAGCCGCTGGAGGGATTGAGGTTTTTTTATATCTGAACTTTACTTTCGTATAACTCATTTTGTTAGGCAATTGCTGTACTGGTGCTTTAATTGAAAGCGCTTAGTTCGTTAAGACCTTAGCACAGAACCGTTTGGTCATGACGCTTCCAGGGTCCCAAAGCGGTGGCGCTCGCCGTGCCTAAGCCTCCGGACGAACAGTCTCCGCGTGGGCGAAATGAGCAGTGTGGAGCCGCACGGGATGCCGAAGGAAATCCAACACTGCTTCCAGAACTACCAGGACGAAGGCGGCGGTAGTGCTCCTGGTCTTGGCTCTATTAAGCCTGCTACCTCGGCGCTGCAGTGCGTCGGCGGCAACAAGTCGCTGCGGGATGACGACGTGGTGGTCGCCTGGAAGTGCTTCAGCAACACTGCACTCTGTCCACGCTCCGCTTCGTCGCAGTGTTCGCCCCACCTTCCGCCCAGCGGAAGTGACGTCTGTGTCGCCTTCGGAGAGTGCTGGCGACGCTGCTCCTGTGACGAGCAACGCGGTAGAAGCAGTGCCGGCTCTCTTGAGCGACCAGAAGTACGGGCGCGGGCACAGAGGCGCACACATCGGCGTCTTGGCCTGCCGGGGACTGGGGTGTGCAGAGCAGACAGCTTAAGATACGCCTACACTTCGCCTACAGACTCCGACCGCGAATACCTTTCGGTGTCATTGGGTAAAACCATGCACGCACGCGGTCCATCGATGCCTGGCCGACGCGAAGTTCCCACACTGGCAAGGCATGCGCCGCAAGGCTTGCTTCACATTAGCGACAGACATTTAAAACTTTCCCTTTTCACGTCCGCAGGCTCTTGCTCTATATAGGGGAAGGGGGGGGGGGACATAACTTCGAATATATCGACTACGTCAACGACTTCATCATTTTCTTCCCGTACTGTTCTTTTTGATTGTCTCTTAGTCCTCACGTTGTTGCAGATTGTCAAGCTGCACATACGCAGGAGGCGCCCGTGTGCTGTGCGATGCCAGCCCATAAACTGCGGTAGCCTGGTGATTAGCGCATTCGCCTCGCATACGGAAGTGCTCAGCTCGGTCTGTAGCGCCGCCTGGTAGCTCTCTCTCTTGGCCTGGTGCTCGGCTTCTCTGGGATGAAATACTTGGGAAAATGGTCTTTGGCACGCGAAAAAAGCCCAGTTGGTTGGAAATAACGCGGAGCTCCACATTTCGGCATGTCTCATAGCCCGTGTGTGCGTAGTTTCTGGGAGGTTAAACCCCTGCAGCGGCGCGGAAGCGGGCGCATTGAAACACCTTATTAAAGCCCCCTCGTACCATCATCCTCTGATCAGGATCGAGCTGATGTTACGCAAGGCTGAAGTGATCAACTAGGACTTTTTTTGCCAAAACTGTTCCCACGTCGAGTTATTGATTAGTTCGCTCTCGCCCTACGATAAGCTTGCCGTCCCGCTTAGCTCAGTTGGTAGAGCGACTGCTCAGGTGAAGCGGTGGTCCTCTGCTCGAACCCCGGACCAGGACGATTCTTTAACTACGAAGTTTCTGAGAAAGTACGATGATGAGAACTTTATTGGCACCCATCAAGGAATCGGAGCGTGATGAATACTTGAGTCATGACCGCCGCCATTTTCCTCCCCTTTCAGGAGGCTGCAATCCCTCGTGTTTCGGCGGTGTCTAGGGCCAGACGGACGACTTTCTTTTGTTCTTTTACTTTCTGGCTGACCATTATAGCCTCGGAGGACTCTCTCCCGTTGTACCTAGGACATGTCCACATCTTGTGGATCGTGTCTGCAATTTCGTTAATGTTTACACCTCGGGTCATGAGTCGCCGGATGCTGTCTGCTTAGTGCTAGTCGGTTGGGAAAGACCCCCACCCGTAACTTTTTTCCCGTATTACGACTTCATTTTTTCTGAGGCTTTAGCCGTATGGCTGCGGTTGGGTGGATGGAAATGAGTAATTACTCCCTTATTTCAGAAAAAAGAGTTTGCGCTGCATCTAGTATTGTTTTCATCCTTGGTGATCTGCTCCTCGTCAGCCAATAGAAAAGAAAAACCATTCAAATGGAGGGTTCTAGGGTTCTAATAGAGAGAATAGAGGATTTACAGAGATAAACGAGTGAATAGTTTAGCTAGGGAGAGAAGAAAACTGGCATAATGGTTCAAGGGAAACCTAAAAAGTAGTTCCAGGCCTAAAAGATAGTTCTCCGTACAACCAAAATAATATAATTGGTTTTTTAGGGGAAAGGAAATGGCGCAGCATCTGTCTCATATATCGTTGGACACCTGAACCGCGCCGTAAGGGAAGGGATAAAGGAGGGAGTGAAAGAAGAAAGGAAGAATGAGGTGCCGTAGTGGAGGGCTCCGGAATAATTTCGACCACCTGGGGATCTTTAAGTGCACTGACATCGCACAGCACACGGGCGCCTTAGCGTTTTCCCTCCATAAAAACGCAGCCAAAATGGGCACATGCATATTTCGTTGCGACAAACCTCGGGTGCCGGGACTGGCAACCTCCTGCACTTCGTCTCAGCTTTTGTCGCATTAGACGTTTTTAGCACACCGGAGACGTACTAGTGGAGACGTTTACCGGTTTTACGTACGGGAGCTGCGCGCGCAGTGGTCCTACTCGGCCACCTCCTCGCCACTGCGCATGCGCATTTCCCCTCTGTAAAACCGGCACACGTCTCCGCTAGTACGTCTCCGGTGTGCTAAATCTCTATCCTGGACTCATCCGGACTTCATGAAGCAAGAATGAAATGCGACGCCATGATACGCGACTGGTAGGGCGAATTGATCTGACACATCAGAGCTTGAAAAGTGGTTTCCACTCAGTGAAAATTTCAGCCAGAGGGCGCGGACACTGAGCGCTTCACAGTTTCGGCAGTAATTGCCTCTTGTTTCCCACACATTATACTGCAAAGCATGATGAATGACTTAGAAAGGCAGAGCAGAACCGCGGGTTTAAAAATTAATATGCAGAAAGCCAAAATAATGTTCAACAGTCTCGGAACAGAACAGAAGTTTAAGATTCGTAGCGAGGACCTGGAAGTGGTAAGGAAATACGTCTACTTAGGAGAGGTAGTGACCGCTGATCTGGATCACGAGTGAAATAACTCGAAGAACAAGAATGGGACGGAGCGCATTTGGCAGATACTCTCAGATCATGAATGGCAGTTTACCAATATTCCTCAAGAGAAAAGTGTATAACAGCTGTATCTTGGCGGTACTCGCCTATGGGGCGGAAACGTGGAGGCCAACGAAAATGGTTCAACTGAAATTGAATACAACGCAGCGTGTATGGAAAGGAAATTGATAGGTGCAACGTTAAGGGACAGGAAGAGGGCAGAATGGCTCAGAGGATAAACGCGGATTAATGAGATACTAGTCGAAATCAAGAAGAAGAAATGGGCATGGTCAATTCATGTAATGCGAAGGCAAGATAACCGACGGCCGTTAAGGGTAACGGTCTGATTACCAAGAGAAGGTAAGGCGTAGCAGGGTTGTCCCCACTCGTCAAGGCGTCGTCGCTCGGCAAAGCAACCCTGAACGACCCCGTGGCAACGCGAAGCCTGACTTATCCCGTGGGCCTTACCTCGCCTGTTATGGGATTAGTCGCGTGAGACATTCCATTCTGGTTTCCTGCGGCCAAGCCAGCCCTGCAACTAGGCGGCAACGGGCGCCACTGTGACACGCCGCATGCTGAAGACAAGGCGTCGCACGCAGCGATGAATTGTGTTGTGTGGCGGCGACCCCGAATTACTGGAGTCACGCGCAGCTCGCCGATGCATGTGTGGCCGACCACGTGACTCGGCAACTTTGCAGCGACGTGGTGATCGCCTGGAGTTTGCATGGTATAGTTATCGGTGGCCAGCTGCAAGGGCGAGGGGAAACACAGAAGGGGGACGTAGCGCCCCGCTCCAGGGCGCTGGCATGCGTGTGATTGGTTGTTTTGAATTGTTATTTAATCGTGCGTTTTAGGGGAAACGGAGATAGAGATGCAATAAACGAAGTAAATCTTCTAGTCTCGGCTTGCCTCTATGGTGCCAGCAGGCAGAGCCCAATAGGCCGCCGGACCCTCTCGCGAGCACGGCGGGTGAGGACGAAGAACATCATCGTACTCGAGTGGCTCAACAGACCGTCGTCCCTCCGAGGCGAGTACGGCGGGCGAGAGCCACGAGGAAGTAACGAGAGAGGTTTAACTAGGGGGCGGTAGAAAGTAAGGTTCGCGGATGAGAGTAAGAAGTTTGCGGGGATACGGTTGCCATAGCTGGTACAGGCCTTTGTCCTGTAGTGGGCGTAGTCAGGCTGCTGCTGCTGCTGATGACGATTCTGGATTCTGCACACTACACTCACACTCTTCCAGTCCTTATGGGAATGCCCCAGCAGGCCGGGGCACCAACCACACACCCTCCACCCCATTTTCTCCTCTTTGTAGGCTGCTCTGCGCAGCACAAGACAAGCAACGGCTGATCGAAAGGGCACGGAGGTTAGCGACAGCCAAAGGAGTCCTGGACTAAGGACACCGCTCAAATAGGATAGCGACCAACTACTGATCCATTGGAGTCCGTGGTAGAGAGAAGGTGGGGAGATGGTTTCTTGACACATAAAAAGTGAACAAGAGAAGGGCTAGCCTCAGGGTGCATGCCAACGTTTCAACAAGAAGACGTGTTCGTCTGGGCAAAGCGTTCATAATTGGCGGGTTTTGAATGGGTTCTTCACTCCCGGTAGGAACGCCCATTGAGAGGGAGGAGGGCGTGAATTGAGAAGGGTGTTGGGATGGGTGACCTTCAAAACTGAAAAGAAAAAGGGAAGCTCAGCGGAAAGGGGTTGGGGGGGGGGAGGTGGAGCGCGGAGGGATAGGGAACGTGAGCTTGAAAGGCTGTTGGTCCAACAAGATATGTTGCTCGGTATGACTGGCTGCGTTGACCTGAAAAACTCAGATGAAGGAATTAAGCAGCTTAATTTCTTTTTCGGGGCGGTGCGTTTCGCAGCAGCTGTCGCAGATGGACCATACTGAATTCTTCCGCTCTCACCAAGCACTCTCTCCTCCCACGGTAACCACTCTCGTGTTATGCTCTCGCCATATCCTCCTTACATGGCAGTACTCCTCCTTCCAGCTGGTAGCTACCTTCCGGGTGGCCCAAGTGGCAATCAGCCACCGGTCGCGCGTTATTTATCTGTCACCATACCCTCCTCTTTTCATGATAACCATCCTTCGGTTCAGGGATCGCTACGCTCTCGCTACACCCCCTCGCACGCTAACCATCTCGACGTTTCCCGTGGTAACCATCCTTCGGTTACGCCTTCTTATAGGCTCTCGTCACTCTCTCCTGCTTCCACCTTAACCCTCCTCCTCCTTCCAGCTGGTAACTACCCTCCGGTTGACTCCCGTGGGAACCAGCCATCGGTTCCGCGTTCTTACGCTCTTGCCATATACCCTCTTGCATGGTAACCATTCTCTGGTTGGGGATTCCTCGGCTCTCTTGATAGCCTCCTCCTTGTGCGATAACCACCCTTGGTATGGCTCCGGTGGTAAGTGGTTACAGATTATTCAGCTCACGTCGTGCTCTCCTTCCACTGTAATCAACCTCCGAGTGGTTCCCAAGGCAACGAGCAAACCGGTCACGCCGACTACTTTGACTACTACTACGACGTGAAAATTAGGAACTTAGTCTAACAGGTGTCGCTGTAAACAAACCTGGAGGCCGATCGATGGATCGATCCGACGGAAATACGTTAGCATGACCGAATTGCATTAAATCTCACGACTCGATTACGTGTTTGCACGTACGATACATCTCGCCACGAGACACGTTCTCTCCAATGCTATTTGCCACCTGTTTACAGGAGGTATTCCGAGGCCTGAATTTGGAACAATTACAGATAAGTGTTAATGGAGAATACCTAAATAATCTGTGATTCTCTGATGACATTGCCTTGCTGAATCACTCAGGAGATAATAATAATAATAATAATTGGTGTTTTGGGAAAAGGAAATGGCGCAGTATCTGTCTCATATATCGTCGGACATCTGAACCCCGCCGTAAGGGAAGGGATAAAGGAGGGAGTGAAAGATGAAAGGAAGGAGGAGGTGCCGTAGTGGAGGGCTCCGGAATAATTTCGACCACCTGGGGATCTTTAACGTGCACTGGCATCGCACAGCACACGGGCGCCTTAGCGTTTTTCCTCCATAAAAACGCAGCCGCCGCGCTCGGGAGATGAACTGCAAATCATGATCAATGAGTTTGACAGAGCAGAACGGTGGGTGCAAAAATTAACATGCAGAAAACCAAATTAATGTTCAACAGTCTATCAAGGGAACAGTAGTTGACAGTTGGCAGCGAGGTGCAGGAAGGGGTAAAGGAACACGTATTCCTTAGGGCAGTGGTGAGAGCTGATCCGGATCATGAGAGGGAAATAACTAGAAGGATAAGAATAGCGTGGAGCGCATATGACAGGTTCTCTCAGATCATGAGCGGCAGTTTACCAATATCCTTGAACAGAAAAGTGTACAACAATTGCATCTTACCGGTACTCACCTACGGGGCAGAAACGTGGAGGCTAACGAAAAGGGTTCAGTTTAAGTTAAGGACAACGCAGCGAGCCATGGAAAGAAAAATGATAGGTGTAACGTTAAGAAACCGGAAGCGGGCAGAGTGGGTGGGGAACAAACACGGGTTAGTGACATCCTAGTCGAAATCAAGAGGAAGAAATGGGCCTGGGCAGGAGATGTACTGCGATGGCAAGATCACCGCTAGTCTTTAAGGGTAACGGACGGAGTGGATTCTAAGAGAAGGCAAGCGTAGCAGGGGCGACAGAAGGTTAGGTGGGCGGATGAGATTAGGAAGTTTGCAGGCATAGGGTGGGTGCAGCTGGCAAAGGACAGGGTTAATTGCAGAGACATGGGAGAGTCATTTGCCCTGTAGTGGGTGTAGTCAGGCTGATGATGATGATGACGATACATACGACACGCGCTCATGTCACGGTCTGCGAAGTCGCGTGCCAACACTCCATACTTGTAGAATAGAAGTGGTGCCAGGTCATCCTTGTGGCAAAGCCGATTACACGCAGAGCAACTGTGACAGAAAGGATTGCTCACGAATTAGCAGTAAAAGATGTTTGTTGCGGATACATCCTAGCGGTGAACCCATTTGTCTGCTTTCTGACGTCTTTCTATATGCGCGCTTCGTTTTCGGCCTTACTCAGTGCTACATCTTCCTGCCGTTTACGCCGCTTCGCGTCGGCCTACGTGTTCCACACCTCCAGTCTCTCCTGTTGGCGCTTTTTTTTTATGCAGCGTTGGCACTTTCCTCTACCCCGGCTCTTTGGCGCTCTCCGCTGCCCGTGTTCAGCTCGCCAAGCACGACGAAGGTCTGCCGCACTTGACTCGGGACTGGTCGAAGGAACCGCCGCACTTGGCTCGTCACTCGTCGAAGGAACTGCTTCGATCACACCGACAAACCAGCGAAACACGCTGTTCAGGCACACTGTACAAGGTTCATCGATCTGCGATAAGCGGGGAAGACAGGGCGACAAGATCCTTTATCGATACACGTTTGGGCACATGCACTCCGCTTCCGTCCTCAATTGTGGCAGACACACGCTCCAAGTGGTGGCACTCTCCCCACCTCATAGAAAATTAGACACCCAAGATGCCGCCTCCTGGCGACAGATACAGACGAACACATTTCTAAACCTCCATAGACTGATGCACCCAACATTATACACTGACACATTCTCTTGTGCCAGGCCCATCTACACTCTCCGACATTTCATGGGTATGTGGGGCCAAACAAAATGATCCGCGTACGAAAAAAATAATGTGAATTAGCCCCGCTAATCCAAGATATACAAAGCAAAAGCGCGATTGTGGTCTCCACTGAACCACGGAGCCGGTTGTGCGCCTTTCCTTTCGTTGAAATGAACGGTCTTTGCAAAGTTGTCAACGCCAATGAACTCTATGAACGCCGTCGGCTCACTTGTTTTGTTTGTTTTTTGAGGAAAGGAAATGGCGCAGTAACCGTCTCACATATCTCGATGGACACCCGAACCGCGGTAAAGAAGGAACAAAGGAGGGAGGGAAAGAGGAACGAGAACACTGAATAATAAATAATAAATAATTGTTTTTTTGGAGGGGGGGGAAGGAAATGGCGCAGTATCTTCCTCACATATCGTTGGACACCTGAACCGCGCCGTAACGGAAGGGAAAAGGAGGGAGTGAAAGAAGAAAGGAAGAGGTGCCGTAGTGGAGGTCTCCGGAATAATTTCGACCACCTGGGGATCTTTAACGTGCACTGACATCGCTCAGCACGCGGGCGCCTTTACGTTTTTCCTCCATAAAAACGCAGCCGCGGCGGATAGAAAACTGAGAATTGAAAGTTGGCTTTTGAGGAAAAAAGGCGCCCGTGTGCTGTGCGATGTCAGTGCACGTTAAAGATCCCCAGGTGGTCGAAATTATTCCGGAGCCCTCCACTACGGCACCTCATTCTTCCTTTCATTCCCCCTTTATCCCTTCCCTTACGGCGCGGTTCAGGTGTCCGCCGATATGTGAGACAGATACTGCGCCATTTCCTTTCCCCAAAAACCAATTATTATTATTATTATTTATTATTGAGGAAAGGAGCGGCGGAACACCTGTGGCTCGGTGCTGCTAGTGGCGCATGCGCAGTAGTGACTACGGAGCGAGGGAGAGAGAAAATTTGTCAGTGGCTTAGCTCGGTTATGCCAGGATATACGTAGCGAAGAGCTAAGGCATCGAATGGTTAGCCTTGGTTAGTCTTGATTGCAAGTCCAGGTTAGTCTGGTTGTCTAGCTATGTTGTCGCATTAAAGACGACACAACTGTGGTTGCGGCGCACGCGAGCTCTCCTTTTCAATCCTCCGACATGTTATCAGGCATGCAACGCAGCTGGCGAAGCGAGCGGAGGCGAGCGCAACGACGAGGAACGCGGTGTGACGTCATACCAAACGGCGGCGGCGGCGAGCCGCGCAGTGTGACGTCATGCCAGATGGCGCGGCGAGCGCGCAAAGCACAGTAACCGTCTCACATATCTCGGTGGACACCCGAACGGCGCCGTAAAAGAAGGGATAAAGGATAGAGGGAAAGAAGAAAGAGAAAACCGAAAATCGAAAGTTGCATTTGGAGGAAAGGCGCGGCGCTGCGCAGGGGCGGAACACCTGTGGCTCGGTGGTACTAGTGGAGCATGCGCAGTTGTGACTAGGAAGCGAGAGAGAGAAATGCTATGTGTGTCCCGGGTGCTATGAGTTCCCGGGTTCGAACTTTACGGCGCGGTTCAGGTGTCCAACGATATATGAGACAGATACTGCGCCATTTCCTTCCCCCCCAAAAAAACCAATTATTATTATTATTATTCGAACTCGACTGCTGCGGCTGCGTTTTTATGGAGGCAAAACGCTAAGGCGCCCCGTGCGCTGTGCGATGTAAGTGCCCGTTAAAGAACCCCAGGTGGTCGAAATTATTCCGAAGCCCTCCATTACGGCACCTCTTTCTTCCTTTCTTCTTTCACTCCCTCCTCTATCCCTTCCCTTACGGCGCGGTTCAGGTGTCCAACGATATATATGAGACAGATACGGCGCCATTTAAATTTCACAGAAATCAATTATTATTATTAGTTGTTGGGAAAAGGAAATGGCGCAGTATCTGTCTCGCATATCGGCGGACACGTGAACCGTGCCGAAAGGGAAGATATAATGGAAGGACTATACGGCCCCTCTTTCTTCCTTCTTTCACTCCCTCCTTTATCCCTTCCATTATGGCGCGGTTCAGGTGTCCGCCAATACGTGAGGCAGATACTGCTCTATTTCCTTTCCCCAAAAGCCAATTTTCAAGGGACGGACTGAGAGAAGGAAGGAAGAAAGGTGCCGTAGTGGAGATCTCCGGAATAATTTCGACCACCTGGCGATCTTTTTAACGTGCACTGACATCGTACAGCACACGGGCGGCTTTGCGCTTCGCCTCCATCGAAACGCAGCCGCCGCGGCCGGGTTCGAGCCCGGGTACACTGGATCAGTAGCCGAGGGGCCCCGACCACGTAGACACAGCGGCTTTAGAAATTGAAACTAAAAGATAAGGCGCAGTATCTGTCTCATATTTCGGCGGACACATGAACCGCGCCGTAAGGGAAGGGATAAAGTCGAGAAGAGAAGACATGAAGAAAGGGGTGCCATAGTGAATGGCTTCGGAATAAGTTCGATCACCTGGGTATCTTTAATGTGAACTGACATCGCATAGCACACGGGCACTTTTGCGTTGGAAACAACTTTAATTAGACGAAAGAAATAACTTCCAGGGTGGTCCCCTACTGGTCTAGGAGCCCACAGGCTTGTGCTTCACATAAAGCCCGATCCACCAGCCATTTCCGGCCGGTGGGCTGAGCGGTCCGCAAAGGAGCCTCCCAGGAAGTATGATTGCGGATGAGGGATACTGCCTGCAGGGAAGGACATTCCCAATAGTAGTGGAAAAGTGTGCTTCTGGGCACGCCACAGGTGTTATAATGAGGAGGAAAGGTGGGGTGAAAGCATGAGAGACGGTAGGGTGAAATAAAGCAGCCCGTCTCTAATTGTCGCAATGTGGCGCTGGATAAGGGCGGCAAGGTGCTATGGGGTGGCGGTAATGTCATCCGGCTGAATTTGTAGAATGTGGTGACTTGATGATATGTATAAAGGACCGATGGGGCCTCTTGCGCAGGGTTGGGTGCCAGATCGACCGGGGTCCGGGAGGAGAGTTCTCGGGCCATCACTAGAACGCGCTCATTACCGGGGATCGAGGCATGCCCAGGTATCCACGACAGAGTAACCGTTCGGTCGAGAGAGGTGGCTGTGGCAAGATGGTGTGTGGCCAGCGTCGCCACGTCATTTAGGTCGTGGCGGTATGCGGCCTGGGAATCTGTGCAAATTTCGGTTATGTTTTTGCCAATGGTGGAGTGGGCCAGAGCAGTTGCGAAGGCGGCTCCTTCCGCCTCTGCAGGTGAATTAGTTCGGATAGTGGCGGTGGCCCCAACTGTGCCGTCTTCATAGGCTGCGACTGCCGTGAAGAATCCTATTTTAGATTTTCCTTCTGCGTCCACATAAAGGATATCCAGCGGTTGCTGTATGTTTTGGTGTAGTAGCTCGCTCGAGCCTGCCGCCTACTCTAATGTAGGCTAGCGCTCATACTGCGCGGCAGGGGCTTCTGATATATGTGATCCTGCGTGCGCAGAGAAATCATGTAAGGTGTAGGATTTGATGGGGTGAGAATGGGTAGATTGAGACGGAGCTGTGGCAGTAGGCATTGTCCTGTTTCCGTGCGACTAAGGCGGACTGATTGGTTCGTGCGTTGAGCCTCTATTCGATCACGGTATTGTGGGTACCTGTGGCCAGGAGACGTTTCGTGCTAAACGTCCGTAAAAGACGTAGGGCGGAGGTGACACACGTGCGTATTAGGATGTCTGCCTATTGTGTTTGGCGCTGAGTGAGTATGTGGTATGGGAGGTGGTATGCGGCTAATGATTAAATAAATAAAATAATAAATAATTGGTTTTGGGGGAAAGGAAATGGCGCAGTATCTGTCTCATATATCGTTGGACACCTGAACCCTTGCCGTAAGGGAAGGGATAAAGGAGGGAGTGAAGGAAGAAAGGAAGAAGAGGTGCCGTAGTGGAGGGCTCCGGAATAATTTCGACCACTTGGGGATGTTTAACGTGCACTGACATCGCACAGCACACGGGCGCCTTAGCGTTTTTCCTCCATAATGACGCAGCCGCCGCGGTCGGGTTCGAACCCGGGAACTCCGGATCAGTAGTCGAGCGCCCTAACCACGGAGCCACCACGGCGGGGCTAATGATTAATGCATTTGTCATATTTAGGGTCTCGTGTTCGGACAGTCCATAATTGTGTGCTGCCACCCGCTTAATTAGTGCAGCCACCTGCTTGGTCTGTCTTTGCAAGAGCTGAAGGGTGGCGGTTGCATCGAGTGTGTTGTTAATGAGAAGGTCGAGAATCTTCACCAGAGACACCTGAGGCACTGGATTCGCGTACATCTGCAGATCAATGGGGGGTCACTGGGGAGGGGTTTCAGCTGCAAGAGTTCCGATTTATTTGGAGAGAAACGGAGGACTGTATTTGCTAATTGGGTGGTGGTGATGTCTATGGCAGTTTGCAGGATATCCTGGGCTGTTCCAATGGATCCTCCCGTTGTCCAGAGCGTAATATCATCTGCATATATGCCTGTGTGGAGCCCAGGGATAGCAACAAGGGCCTTTGCCAGTGGCGTTAGGGCAATATTAAAATGCAAAGGTGATAGGACCGCCCCTTGTGGGGTTTTCCGGTTAGGCAGTGGTAAATGCTGGGAGGCGACATCCCAAAGGTGGAGTTCTGCAGTGCGTCCCTGAAGCAAGGACCGAACATATTGCCATATGCGCGTGCCGCAGCCCGTGGAGGCTAATGTCGTCAGGATATGGTCATAGCTTATTGTGTCGAAAATCTTATGAAAATCCAGGGCCAGTATGGCTCGCGTAGCGGCTGTACGGAGCTTAGTGTAAAAGAGAGACTCTTTAAGGGCGAGAAGTACGTCTTGCGCCGAGATGTTTGGACGGAAGCTAAATTGAACGTTGGAGAGAAACACAGTTTTTTCTAGGAACGGTTGCAGGCGATTGAGAATGACATGATCCAAGTGCTTGCCCACACAGCTCGTTAAAGAGATGGGGCGCAAATTTTGGAAGGTGAGGGGTTTGCCCGGTTTGGGTATAAATCGCATGCTGGCATGGGTCCAGGCTGATGGGTGCGTCCCAGTGTGCATGTGGTTATTAAAGAGCTCAGTGAGATCCTGGAGGGAGACTTCGTCCAGATTGAGTAGTGCATTGTACGTAAAACGCGGCCGCCGCGTTTCGATGGAGGCGAAACGCAAAGGCGCCGAATTTTAAGAGCCTTCTATTGCTCTCGCGTCAACGATACGTCTGTCTCAATGTATTTCTGACGGTTCCACAGTAAACAGCCTATGTTTGTCGTTGGCTTATGGCTATCTGCGCCGTCTCCAACATAAAGGAAGACTGCGCAGTGAGCGCCGACAGCATAAGAACTTTGTTTACGCCGTGCATTTGGACTGCTCTGTTGTGTTTTGATCGCTTCATGACCAAGCACGACTGCGAGCCCATAGCCATGATGCGCCATGATGAACATGGCCATGATCAACATGATGACCATAGCCAGGATGCGCCTACCTGCCCTGCTGGGTTCGGTGGAAGGGGTCCAGCACGCGCAATACGCCGATGACATCACCCTCCGGGCTACGCAAGAACGCCTAGGGGACATGGAGACCAGCCTGCAAACGGCCGCCAGCATAGTGGATCGCTATGTCGAAGACTGTGGTCTGCAATGCTCCCAGCAGGAATCAGAATTCCTGCATCTGCACCCCTCGCGCACATGCTCGACAAAAATCAACCTCTCCTTGCAAAGCGGTCCCATTCACGAATCCAAGGAAATCAGAGTCCTCTGACTCTTCATAGACAACCAGCGACTCTGCAACACAACATTCGCCAAGCTCCAGCAGGTGGGGGACCAGGTGGGCAGCATGGTCCGCCGGGTTTCCAACAAGCGCGATGGGTTACGATGCAAAGACGCCTTGCGGCTGGCGAACGCATTCGTGACCAGTCGACGCTTGTATTCGACTCCCTACTTCCACCTGCGGAAACAGGAAAAGGATGCCCTTGAGGTCATTCCCCGCAAAATCATGAAACGATCGAGCGCTGGACCTCCCGGTCTCTACCTTTACCAGCCACCTCATGGCACTGGGGCTGGTGAACACTTTCAGGGACCTACGGGAGGCCCACCTCAACAACCAATACTCTCGCCTTACAAGGACAGAGTCGGTTCGCCACCTTCTAGCCCATCTTCACATCCAGCACACCAAGTTCACCGAGGAGAGATGCCGCCTTCCCGTACACTGGAGACGCGCCCTCCACGTGCGGCCTCTCCCCAACAACATGTGCTAAGAGGACCATAATGGCAGCTGCCTGGCGCGGGCGGAAGCCTTGGACTGCCATTTTGGGAGCAAACCAGGAGTATTCTACGTAGACGCCTTCGGCCCGTACCACAGGGGATGGTACATCGCCGCGGTCGTGCACGAGGGCAAAACAGTAGGCGGCCTTACTTCGCTTCCGCCTTTTGCGCACTTTCCTGCGCTGGTCTACATTCAGGGTGCGAAACGCAACATATTCGCAAGTTTCAGTCGCGGAAAATTCTTTCAAATCACAGTCAGGAAGTGTTCCTTTCCTCAAAATGCAACTTTAAATTTTCAGTTCTCTCCGTCTTCTTTCACTCCCTCCTTTATTCCTTCCCTTAAGGCGCGGTTCGGGTGTGCGCCGAGATATGTGAGAGAGTTACTGCGCAATTTCCTTTCCTCAAAAACCAATTTTCATTTTTTTTTCTCTAGGGTGCCTCTTTCTCGCTTCTGTCACTCCCTCCTCCCTTTCTTCCATCACGGCGCGCTTGAAGTGTGCACTGATAAAAGAGACAGCCAAAGAAAGAAAAAGAACAATAATAATATTAATTGGTTTTGGGGGAAAGGAAATGGCGCAGTATCTGTCTCATATATCTTTGGACACCTGAACCGCGCCGTAAGGGAAGGGATAAAGAATGGAGTGAAAGAAGAGAGGAAGAAAGAGGTGCCGCAGGGGAGGGCTCCGGAATAATTTAGACCACCTGGGGATCTTTAACGTGCATTGACATCGCACAGCACACGGGCGCCTTAGCGTTTCGCCTCCGCCGAAACGCGGCCGCCGATGTCGGGTTCGAACCCGTGTACTCTAGATCAGTAGCCGAGCGCCCGCTTTACCCTGCAATTTTGTCGCAGATTCATGCTGATTAGGTTTAAGACATGCCGTGTTTTGTGCAGTACACTATCCCAAAAAGGTTTCTGCTACAGCTTTACTAAAGTGCCCCATGATGCTTTGCTTAACTTCAAACTTAACCTGCGCAACTTCAGTCGTTTCAGATGATAGGATGGAAATTGGAAGGCGTCATACTTCGGTTTTAATAGCAGTCCGTGGTGATAACGTTTCAGACACTTTCAGCCTGTTATAATGTCATTGTCGAATAACTTTTGATCTCAGCACACCACTTCTCAGTACGAGATGTGCGAACGCACGGTTTTTAAGCGAAAGCTTTCCTACACTATGTAAAGCAGATTTCGCCGTGGTGCCGGTTGGCCTTCAAGTTAGCCAGAGGTCATGTGTCGCATAGGCCTTACCTATGTGGTCCAGGATGGTGTCGAGCCACTTGACATTGACTTTTGACCTCTCCATTCGCCGGTGGAGGGTGTTAGAGTGGGCCGCAGCGTTTATTGGGTGAGCAGCCTCTTGCGATCAACCACTAACTGCCACCTGCCAGGGTCGCAAGTTGGGTGCGCTGCTGCCTACCCAGTATACAGGACGCACTCAAGGTTACAGACCCCAAAACGCGTTTACTTGCCAGATACAGCACAGCTTTCTATCTCTAGCCACGTTCAGCTATAGTTAAACCGCAGCTAATTTTAAAAGCGAAAGCTTTTGCCACTTTCGTCAGAGCGACTTCGCCGTCGCCTCACGTTTGATCTTGAACATTCTTGTGCTGTGCTGTTGCTGACAGGAAGAAAGGAAAGTGCACGGGACTGCCTCATGGCTCAAGCGGAGCCACGCTCGCTGCCGCGTGCTGAAAGTAGGAGAGTTTAAGGATAGGAGAGGAAAAATAGTAAGAAAAGGCGCCGCGCGCTAATAAGACCATAGGCCCCGGGCCGATCCCGGAGGCAGTGCAATACCGGGCCGACCCGTGCCGGAGTGCGTCTAGCACTCCGCCATATTCCAAAAATAAGTTTAATATCGTGGGTCCAACTACCAGCAACAGATATTAAATCAGGTATCAGATGCCATTTGAACATCCTTGATGCGGCGGCTGCGTTTTTATGGAGGCGAAACGCTAAGGCGCCCGTGTGCTGTGCGATGTCTGTGCACGATAAAGATCCCCAAGTGGTCGCAATTATTCCGGAGCCCTCCACTACGGCACCTCCTTCTTCCTTTCTTCTTTCACTCCCTCCTTTATCCCTTCCCTTACGGCGCGGCTCAGGTGTCCAATGATATATGTCAGATACTGCGCCATTTCCTTTCTTTAAAAACCAATTACAATTATTATTATTAATATCATTGCTGCGCCACTGGCATAGCAACGCATCACGTGACTTCGCCGCGCCGGTGCTCCACAGCGACGGAGTGGATGCTGCCTGACCACGTGATCTGGCCTAGCCTCAGCTGGATAAAAAAAATTGGCAGCTCGACTATGCCTGCAGGATATACATGGCGAGAGATACATTTCCCTGGCTGAGCTTGTTGTGGTCACTGTATGTTTAGCAATGAGAGAGATATAGGCTCCCTCTCGGTGACAATCCGCCGTCTATTACGCTCGGAACTCTTGCACCTCCGCCTGGCAAGTCGTTCGTCTGTTCGGGCGTCTCCGCTGCTCTCTTCGCCTTCTGACTCTCTACAAGTGCCAGGCGACAACCTCAGGATCAGACGAGTTAATCTTCTCTTGCATATACCGCCATTTAGCAGCGGCTGGACTCTCGTTCTCTGCATCCATGTCAAACGTGCGATACAGCCTGACTGATTGACTGACTGACGTTGCTGAAAGGAAGTAGAAAAGGCAAAGAGCACGGGCCTGCCTACTGGCTCAAGCCGAGTCACGCTCGCTGCAACGTGCTGAAATCAGGAGACAAATTATAGGGGGGAAAGATAGATAACAAAGGCGCCGTGCGCTAATAGGCCTATAGGCCCCGGGCCGATCCCGGAGGCAGTGCAATACCGGGCCGACCCGTGCTAGAGTGCGTCTACCACTCCGCCATATTCCAAAAATAAATATCTTGGGTCCAAGGACCAGCAGCAGATATTAAATTAAGTATCAGTTGCCTGATACAGGTATGATACAGCCGCCCATTACACCTCCGCCTTTATACGTAGAAGGGGTCATGGGCCTAGTCAAGCTGTCGAGACAGCTTTTAGCTCTTGACTCTTTCCAGGATCCATTATTTCTGGAAAATAAAAGAATTGAATTCAATTGAAATTGATACGCAGTGCCGCGCAAGCGACGCGCGGCGAGGCTGCGACGAAGCGCGCGTCGCACCCGCCGAAATCGGAATTCGGGCATGTGCGGCCCTCGCGCACTTGTTCGACACAAATCCATGTCTCCTTGAAAGGTGGTTCCATTCACGAATGCAAGGAAATCAGAGCCCTCGGACTCTTCATACACAACCAGCTACGCTGTGACACAACACTTGCCAAGCTCCGGCAGGCGGGGGACCAGGTGGGCCGCATGGTCCGCCGGGTTTTCAACAAGCGCGATGGGTTACGATGCAAAGACGCCTTGCGGCTGGCGAACGCATTCGTGACCAGTCGACGCTTGTATTCGACTCCCTACCTCCACCTGCGGAAACAGGAAAAGGATGCCCTTGAGGTCATCCTCCGCAAAATCATGAAACGATCGAGCGCTGGACCTCCCGGTCTCTACCTCTACCAGCCACCGCATGGCACTGGGGATGGTGAACACTTTCAGGGAGCTTCGGGAGGCCCACCTCAACAACCGATACACTCGCCTCACAAAGACAGGGTCGGGTCGCCGCCTTCTAGCCCGCCTTGACATCCAGCACACCCAAATGGCAGAGAAATGCCGCCTTCCCCTACACTGGAGACGCGACCTCCACGTGCGGCCTCTCCCCAACAACATGCCCAAAGAGGACCATAATGGCAGCTGCCTGGCGTGGGCGGAAGCCTTGGACTGCCATTTTGGGAGAAAGCCAGGAGTATTTTACGTAGACGCCTTCGGCCCGTACCCCAGGGGATGGTACATGGCCGCGGTCGTGCACGAGGGCAAAGCAGTAGACGGCCTTGGCCAGTCAGCAATTCACGCAAAAGAGGTTGCCATCGCCCTGGCAGCCTCCGACTCCTCCAAATACATAATCACCGACTCGCGAGGGGCTTCTCGAAACGTCGAGCAAGGCTGGGCTACTCCCTTGGCTTATTGCATCTACCAAAATTGTAGCCGAGACTCGGTTCCTGCGCACCGATGTCTTGTTTGGGTTCCAGGTCACCAAAGCCTCTACGGAAACAATAAGCAGCCGACGCCGCCGCCCGCGCGCTCTCTCTCCGGGCATTTCCCACGGGACCCGACGCTGACCAGGACTCCGATTTCAATCCGGTTTACACTTCTAAGGAAATATGCGATTATTACAAATCCAGCACCAAACTCTTCCCACCCCGTTGCAAAGGAAAGCTGGGGAAGGCCAACGAGGATCTACTTCGGCGCCTGCTCACTAACACGATGCTGTGGCCTGCAACTCTAAAGCATTTCAATACACAATTCCATGGGCTGTGCTCGCACTGCGGGCAAGTGTCTGACAGCTACCACATAGTGTGGGCCTGCCAGCAGAACTCAGCTCTGCCTCCTATCCCAAACCCCAGCTGAGAGGACTGGGAGGCGACCCTGTCCGGCTGCTGCACCCTCGAGGCCCAAAGGGCCTTAACGCAGCGCGCCCGGCCTGCGGGAACCGCCAATGGGATGCCGAACTAGGCATCCCACCTAGCGATTGTAAGGGCGTGACCCTTCAGGTCACGACCCCCAAACACGTCTCTCTATGATTAATATTTTCACCCCCACCACCTCCCAGCGAAGGAAGGAACGTGACTGGAACCACGACCTGTTCCGAGGACTGCGGAAGCCACCTCCAAGACTACCCGCTTGCGCGGCTCTTCAAAAAAGACAGGCTCGAACCTGCTAATTTCTAAAAAAACTCGAAACCTGGAAAAAACTCGAGCTCCAGTACCGCAAGTCCCTGCGTGTGTGCCTAGGCCTGCCAAAAAACTCGCAGTGCGCCGCAACGTTGGCCGGGGCAGGGGCCTGGCCACTTGAGCTCCATGCAGCGCGCAGGGCACTGAATCACATCGACCGGCTTCACCGCGCACCGGACGGCGGCTCGCTGCTGCAACGTATGCGCTCGCACCCACGCTCACGAATGGGCGCGGCGCTTCTCGAGTATGAGCAATTGACTCAAGGCCCACCCCCCTACGGCTCCGGCGCGCCCTGGCCTGCTGCCTAGGAGGTACAGCGAGAGATCGTCGGCATCGCGGGAAAGCGGAGCACACCCCTCTGTGCTGTGAAGCATCTGGCCAGAGCCGTAATAAACGAGGAACTCCAGGACCATCTCCTCGTGTACACCGACCGCTCAGTGGCCCGCGACAGCTGCTCCCTTGCAGCGGCGGCTACCATCCCCGCCCTGCGACTGCACAGCCAGCAACACGCAACCTTCCTGGGCTCCTCCACCACGGCGGAGTTGATGGGGATCCTGCTTGGGCTGGACCTGCTGCTCGCCCTCCGCCTCCCAGGAGTGCTCTGCTGTGCGACTCCCGCACCGCCCTCAGCCGCCTGCAATCTAACGCCCGCGGTACCCCACTAGTGCGGGAAATTCGCTCGCGTATCGAGCGCCTCGCGCAGATAGGATGTGCCGTGCGTGCACAGTGGGTGCCCGGTCTCTGCGGTATCGCCAGCAACGAAGAAGCTGACGACCTCGCGACCGCTGCACACCAACTACCTGCCAGCGATCTGCCCCTTGCGCTGGATGACGTGCGTGCGGCCATCCACGACCATCTCCGAAAGCAGCACCCCGACCCACGCATCGCAGGAGGTGAGCGCATCGACAGTATCACGGACTGTCTCGCACTTACATGATCGCAACGTGTAATGATCCTCCGCGCGCGCATTGGCTGCGTGTGGCCCGGGGAACGACGGAAGCGTCAAGGAATCGCGACGAGTGATGTGTGTGACGGATGCGGTTTAGTGGAAACACTAGAACACGTGCTCCTTCACTGTGCCCCGTTCGCCGATGCTCGTCGCGATATGCTTACTACCAGACAACCTCAAGACGCTATTGTGGCCGCAGGGCAGTGCGCGCACTCGTGAACGAACCTTGGTGAGCCTCTGTGCATTCCTCGAACACACGGGCTTCACGTCCCGTCTGTTCTCCTTCAGGTAGTTACACGCAGTGACCGAACGCTCCGCGAGTTCTACCTTGAACGATTAATAACTGGACGCCCCACTCCAATTGTAGCCAACACAGTGCTGTACGCGTGTGTTTTAATTCCTCCAACATGAACTAATCACGTGCACAACCTGGACACATTTCTTATTGTGTAAATAGCTTGTATATATTACTTCTCCCCCATCCTCTCTTCCTGTCCCCTCACCTCTTTCATTTCATTTCTCCATTCTGCCTGCTATCCTTTATTTCCGCTGACCCAGCTCAGATGCTCCACTATCGGTGGCAGATGACGGGGCTAGCAAAAATCTTTTCCTTCCTTTTTACTATTATTTTAATAAAAAAACCACTACCACCACCACCACCAACCTGCTCGTACCCATTCCCACGGCTACGTCACATGAAGTCTGAACGTATAGAAAGTGTGGGGGGGGGGGGGACATTTGCTCTATTTATACAGATTGCCAACATGTCTGAGTTTTCTGCTGTCATAAATACGGAAGATGTAACCTATAGTATAACGTTCGACGGAATACCGTCCGGTCAGGATGAAGCATAATAACAGGGTGAAGTTTGGGTAACTGACCATGTCAAAAACAAACGAAAATGACGTTTCGGGTCCCGTACAGGACCCTTGTTCACAATAAGACTGTCAAAAAGAAGACGGGATTATATAGTCTTCAGGATTGTTCCTAATCTTTTTGCGTAGATATGATGAAGAGAGCCTTGATTCCTGTTCAAAGTATCTTTCGTCGTCTGGATGACTAATGATTCTAGATGCAGTCTTTTGGAATTATTTCTTTCTGTGGCTACAATCTCCGCCATCAATTTGGTCAACAAGCTGTCATTGGAATATGGCGTTTCATAAGCATCTCTGCACACCTGGCTGCCTTCAGCACGCACTTACGTTTTAGCCTGGAGTGTAAATCCAACAACGTTACCCCAAGGTCACTGGAGCTTCGTCGACCTGTGAACACTGCCTTCGGACGCAAGGTGGTGACAAAGGCAGAACGGCAGCTCGTACAAGACCGCATCGACGAATGTAAGTGCCCTTTAAAGCGTCTGCAGCACGAAGCTTTCTTCGCGAAGCGGCAGGTAGAATTCCGCATTCCGGATGTGTTCCCTGAGATACAACTCGTTGCCAATCAAGAAATGAGGCGCACAACCAAAAAGCGCGAGGTTTCTCAGAACAGGAAGCTATGCATTTTGCTGGACGAAAAAGGGAACAAGCCAGCAACAGCAACCTTTAAGGTTCAGAACATGTCATCGTATGCCCTGAGTTCGGCGGAAGAAATGGTGCTCAGCCGAGGTTTGAATTTCAATCAAGGAAAGCCGCCAGACACACGCAAGACGATTTGCGCTGTGGAAAGAGCCGTCAGCCTTCTGGATCAAGACGTCCAAGAAGATGTCAGGACGAACGCAGTTGGCATACTTAAAGGAATGCGGACGAAATGCTGCGGACAGAATCTTTCCGAAGCTGAGTGTAAGGCGCTCAAGTCACTGCGGAAAAATAAAGACATCGCCATTCTGCCCGCGGACAAAGGAAATGTAACGGTGGTCCTTGACCGCTCCGCCTACCTCTCAAAAATGACCGAGTTGCTCGAGGACGAAAGGACCTACTGTAAGTTGACCAAGGATCCGACTTCAAAAGTGCAGTCAAGTCTCCAAAAAATCCTTTCGGACATATTCAGTGGTCTCCCCCCTTCTCAAAAGAAGCTTTACTACAGGCTTCTTTGCACAAATGGATCGGCTCCCGCAATATATGGTTTGCCCAAGATCCACAAAATTGGAACTCCGCTCAGGCCAATCGTGGATTACACAAGATCCCCGCTTTTCAAGTTGTCTGGATACCTGCACAAAGTTTTGGCTCCATTGGTGGGAAAGTCAGCGACGCACATCAAGAATTCGCAAGATTTCATTGAGAAGATCAAGGACGTTACCCTGGATGAAAATGATACACTTGTGTCATTCGATGTTTGCTCATTGTTCACGAGTGCTCCGGTCGAACTTGCCGTACACACCTGCAAAGAGGCCCTGAAGAACGATCCATGCTTCCCAGATCGTACGCCGTTGGAAGTTAGCGAGATCACTGAACTCCTTCGCTTCTGTCTGGCTAACACGTATTTCGTTTACAACGGTACGCTGTACAAGCAGATTTTTGGTACTGCTATGGGAGCGTCAATTTCAGTGACGGCTGCCAACCTTACAATGGAAACCATTGAAAGCAAAGCCCTGAACTCATTCATGCTATGTCAAAAGGTGTTCCTGAGGTACGTGGATGACTGCTTTTGCATTCTGAACAAGCAGAATCTACAAAGCTTCCTTGGCCATCTCAATGCCACGGAGCCATCTATAAATTTTACCGTGGAAGAGGAAATGAATAACAGCATACCGTTTTTGGACATCAACGTCAAGCGTGCCGCGTGCCGCTTAAGTTTCAGCGTGTTCCGAAAGCCGACACACTCCGGACGATATCTCGACTTTGAATCGTCCCACCCCTTGGCTCACAAGCGCTCAGTTATCTCGTCACTACTGAACCATGCAAGAAATGTCTGCGCAGACCCGGAAAGCTTCAGCAACGAACTCAAGGTGATAAAAAGGGATCTCGAGCGTAACGGTTACCCCAGGAGCTTTGTGAACAATATGTCTAAAAACTTGCAACGCACGAGGGGACAACGAGATGGAAGCGCAAAAACCATGAAGCGTGCTGCAGTTCCTTATGTACCTGGAGTCAGTGAAACCCTTTCCCGAATCTTCAGGAAGCACGGAGTGCACATCGCCCACGTGCCAACAAGCAAGCTACGTGCCGAACTTGTGAACGTAAAGGACCCCCTGCCACGTGACAAATTTCCTGGTGTGGTTTACAAAGTTCCCTGCAATGACTGCACATCCGTCTATATCGGCGAAACCGGGAACTTCCAGAGACGAATGAAAGACCATCAAGGCGACGTAAGGAACCATCGCGCATCAAAGAACGCTATCGCCGAGCACGTGCAGACCACTGGCCACGAGATAGCCTGGGACGAGGCGGAGATTGTAGCCACAGAAAGAAATAATTTGAAAAGACTGCATCTGGAATCATTAGTCATCCAGACGACGAAAGATACTTTGAACAGGAATCAAGGCTCTCTTCATCATATCTACGCAAAAAGATTAGGAACAATCCTGAAGACTATATAATCCCGCCTTCTTCTATGACAGTCTTATTGTGAACAAGGGTCCCGTACGGGACCGGAAACGTCATTTTTGTTTGTTTTTGACTAGGTCAGTGACCCAAACTTCACCCTGTTATTAAGATGTAACCTGCAACCTGGTTGGTTGGTTGGTTGGTTGGGTATTTTTTAGGGAATGGAATTGGCGCGGTACCTATCTCACATATCGACGGGAAGGGATAAAGGAGGGAAGGGAAGGAGGAAGGATAAGGGAAGGGATAAAGGAGGGACTAAGAGAAGAAAGGAAGAAAGAGGTGGCATAGTGGGAATAATTTTGACCACCTGGGGATCTTTAAAGTGCATTGACATCGCACAGCGCACGGGCGCCTGAGCGTTTCTCCTCCATCGAAACGCAGCCGCCCAGTTCGGGTTAAAGCTCGGGAACTCCGGATCAGAAAGAAAGAAAATTGGTTTTTGGGGAAGAGAAATGGTGTTGTATCTCTCTCAGATATCGGCCGACACCTGAACAGCGCCGTAAGGGAAGGGATAAAGGAACGACTAAGAGAATAAAGAAAGAGGTGCCCTAGCGGAGGGCTCCGGAATAATTTCGACCACCCGGTGATCTTTAACTTGCATTGACATCGCACAGCAAGCGGGCACCTTAGCGTTTTGCCTCCATTGAAACGCGGTCGCCGCGGTCGGGTTCGAACCCGGGTACTCCGGAGCAGTAGCCGAGTGTCCAAACCACTGAGCCACCGCGGCGGGTGAGGCAGTTACTGCGCTTATGATTTCTTGACTAAGTTACGCTGAGAAATATTTACTAAGATTATGTTGAAACTGCAGGGCAGGGAAAGCCGGCGTTGCAGTTTTGTCGCAGCTTCATGCTTATTGAGTTTAAGACATGCTGGGTTTTGTGCAGTACACTTAACCAAATAAGTTTCTGCTTCAGCTTTACTAAATAGCCTCCATGATTTTTTGCAAAACTTGAAACTGAACCTGCACAACTTTTGTCGTTTCAGATGACAGGATGGAAATTGGATTGGGTCGTATTTTGGTGTTAATATCAGTACGTGGTGGTAACGTTTACGGCACTTCTTATCCTTTAATTACGAATGCCAATGCAAATGTAATGTTAATTTTTCTGGCCACACCATTTTCAACCTGCTGGTGTTTTAGCATTCCTGAGTACGAAATATTGCGCGAAAGCTTTCCTACACTACGTAAAGCCGATTTCGAGGGCTCCGGAATAATTTTACTACGTGTGGATCTTTAACGTGCACTGACATCGCACAGCACAGGACGCTTTAGCGTTTTGCCTCCATAAAAATGCAGCCGCCGCTGTCGGGTTCGAACCCGCGAAAAACCAATTTTCATTTTCGTTTTTCCGTGTGCTCTGCAACGTCAGAGCACGTTAAGGATCCCAAGGTGGTCGAAATAAACCGTAGACAACACACACACACATCTGATGCCTATTTTAATATCTGTTGCTGGTCCTTGGACCCAAGATATTAAACTTATTTTTGGAATCTGGAGGAGTGCTAGACGTACTCTGGCACGGGACGGCCCGGTATTACTACCGGGCTCCGGGATCGGTTATTACTACCGACTGCCTCCGGGATCGGCTCGGGGGCCTATGCGCCTATTAGCGCGCGCTTTCCTCTCCTATCCTTTAACTTTCCTACTTTCAGCACGCGGCAGCGAGCGTGGCTCGGATTTTAAGAGAATTTTATTTTTCCGAAAATATCTACAGTGCTAAGGACTAGATATTTTCGGAAAAATAAAATTCTGTTAAAATCCGAGCCACGCTCGCTGCCGCGTGCTGAAAGTGGGATAGTGCTAAGGACTCTTTAGTTCCCGGGTTCGAACCCGACCGCGGTGGCTGCGTTTTTATGGAGGAAAACCGCTAAGGCGCCCGTGTGCTGTGCGATGTCAGTGCACGTTAAAGATCCCCAGGTGGTCGAAATTATGCCGGAGCCCTCCACTACGGCACCTATTTCTCTTTCTTCTTTCACTCCCTCCTTCATCCCTTCCCTTACGGCGCGGTTCAGGTGTCCAACGATATATGAGACAGATACTGCGCCATTTCCTTTCCCCCAAAAAACCAATTATTATTATTATTATTATTATTATTATTATTATTATTATTATTATTATTATTATTATTATTATAAGGACTCTTTACAGAAGTGGTCTGGTTTCCAAGGTCATGACAATGAGCCATTTTTGTGCAGACATCACATATATGCAAGTGACATTTCGGTGAACAATTCGTGGTTTCTACACGATCTGGCTTAAAGCAGCTTCATTATGCGCTTAAGTGGAATACAAGAAAGGAAAATATGAGCAAATCTCGCCAAACTTCTTAATACGGAAGGATGGGCGTGGACACACCTCTATCACTAACAACAATGAACCTTGTTGACCAACGGAGGAGTGAGACCTCCTCAGCCAACACGACGAGTTCTTCATTCAAGTGTTTCAGCATCGAAGCTCTAAGGCGGTACAGTAAAGGGAACACTGTTTTCTGCGGGCTTCCCCGCAAGGCAGCAAGTCCCCTCCTTTTCCAAAGTACATAAGCACCCACACACATTATTAATTCAACAAAGAAATCGCGACTGCGACTCTGCCACCGCATGCGCACCTGGAACATGCGCGCTACCAAGCGCCAGAAATTGCGCGCGACTGGGCATTCAGAAACGGCATGGTTCAGAGTTTCAGTTCGGCTGCATTGCGGACATGAGGCGGAGGGCGCCACGCCCCACGCCGCAAGGCGGTCAGCTGTGGGTAACGCTTCCCATTCACGAAGACAGGCAAAATTGGATACATCAGCGGACAGAGAGGCAAAGGTTCTTTGCTTCCGCCTTTTGCGCACTTTCCTGCGCTTGTCTACATTCAGGGTGGGAAACACAACATATTCGCAAGTTTCAGTCGCGGAAAATTCTTTCAAGTCACAGTCAGGAAGTGTTCCTTTCCTCAAAATGCAACTTTCAATTTTCAGTTCTTTCGGTCTTCTTTCTATTCCTCCTTTATTCCTTCCCTTAAGGCGCGATTCGGGTGTGCGCCGAGATATGTGAGAGAGTTACTGCGCAATTTCCTTTCCTCAAAAAACCAATTTTCATTTTTTTTCTCTACGGTGCCTCTTTCTCGCTTCTGTCACTCCCTCCTCCCTTACTTCCATCACGGCGCGCTTGAAGTGTGCACTGATAAATGAGACAGCCAAAGAAAGAAAAAGAATAATAATAATAATTGGTTTTGGGGGAAAGGAAATGGCGCAGTATCTGTCTCACAAATCGGCCGACACCTGAACCACTCCTTAAGGGGAGGGATAAAGGGGGGACTAAGAGAAGAAAGGAAGAAAGAGGTGCCGCAGGGGAGGGCTCCAGAATAATTTAGACCACCTGGGGATCTTTATCGTGGTGGTAGTAGTGGTTTTATTAAAAATAATAGTAAAAAGGAAGGAAAAAATTTTT
This sequence comes from Amblyomma americanum, assembly GCA_030143305.2. NCBI lineage: Eukaryota > Metazoa > Arthropoda > Arachnida > Ixodida > Ixodidae > Amblyomma > Amblyomma americanum. The sequence continues at coordinate 35,370 of JARKHS020003994.1, forward strand.
GCTAGCCCCGGCATCTGCCATCGATACTGAAGCACCTGAGCTGGGGCAGCGGAAATAAAGGATAGCAGGCAGAATGAAGAAATGAAGTGAAAGAGGTGAGGGGACAGGAAGAGAGGATAGGGGGAGAAGTAATATGTACAAACTATTTACACAATAAGAAATGTGTCCAGGTTGTGCGCGTGATTAGTCATTTTAGAAGAATTAAATCGCACACGCGCACAGCACTGTGTTGGTTACAACTGGAGTGGGGCCTCCAGTTATTAATCGTTCAATGTAGAACTCGCGGAGCGTACGGCCACTGCGTGTAACTATACCTGACGGAGAACAGACGGGACGTCAAGCCCGTGTGTTCTAGGAATGCACAGAGGTTCACGTGCACTGACACTGCACAGCACACGGGCGGGCGCCTTAGCGTTTTGCCTCCATAAGGCTAAGGCGCCCGTGTGCTCTGCGATGCCAAAGAAAGAAATAAAAATTGGTTTTGGGGGAAAAGAAATGGCGCAGTATCTGTCTCACATATCGGCCGACACCTGAGCCTCGCCGTAAGGGGAGGGATAAAGGGGGGTCTAAGAGAAGAAAGGAAGAAAGAGGTGCCGTAGTGGAGGGCTCCGGAATAATTTCGACCACCTGGGGATCTTTAATGTGCATTGACATCGCACAGCACACGGGCGCCTTAGCGTTTCGCCTCCACCGAAACGCGACCGCCGATGTCGGATTCGAACCCGTGTACTTCGGATCAGTAGCCGAGCGCCCGCTTCCCCTGCAATTTTGTCGCAGATTCATGCTGATTAGGTTTAAGACATGCTGTGTTTTGTGCAGTACACTATCCCAAAAAGGTTTCTGCTACAGCTTTACTAAAGTGCCTGAAGATGCTTTGCTAAACTTCAAACTTAACCTGCACAACTTCAGTCGTTTCAGATGACAGGATGGAAATTAGAATGCGTCATATTTCGTTTTTAATAGCAGTCCGTGGTGATAACGTTTCAGACACTTCCAGCCTGTTTTAATGTGTATGTCGAATAAGTTTTTTCTAAGCACACCACTTCCAACCTGTTGCGAAAATTCGCTGGTGGTATAGCTCTGCTCAGTACGAGATAGTGTGCGAACGCACGGTTTTTAAGCGAAAGCTTTCCTACACTATGTTAAGCAGATTTCGCCGTGCGGTGCCGGTTGGCCTTCAAGTTAGCCAGCGGTCATGTGTGGCAATTGACTTTTGACCTCTCCATTCGTCGGTAGAGGGTGGTAGAATAGGCCGCAGCGTTTATTGGGTGAGCAGCCTCTTGCGATCAACCACTAACTGCCACCTGCCGGGGTCGCAGTTTGGGTGCGCTGCTGCCTATCCAGTATGCAGAACGCACTCAAGATTACAGACCCCAAGCCGCGTTTACTTGCCCGATACAGCACAGCTTTCGATCTCTAGCCAGGTTCAGCAGTAGTTAAACCGCAGCGAATTTTAAAAGCGAAAGCTTTTACCACTTTCGTCAGAGCGACTTCACCGTCGCCTCACGTTTGATCTTGAACATTCTTGTGTTGTGCTGTTGCTGACAGGAAGAATGAAAGGAAACTGCACGGGCCTGCCTACTGGCTCAAGCCGAGCCACGCTCGCTGCCGCGTGCTGGAAGTAGGAGAGTTAAAGGATAGGAGAGGAAAATAGTAAGAAAAGGCGCCGCGCCCTAATAGGCCCATAGGCCCCGGGCCGATCCCGAAGGCAGTGCAATACCGGGCCGACCCGTGCCGGAGTGCGTCTTAGCACTCCGCCATATTCCAAAATTAAGTTTAATATCTTGGGTCCAAGAATCAGTAACAGATATTAAATCAGGTATCAGATGCCATTTGAACATTCTTGTTGAATAATAATAATAATTGGTTTTGAGGGGAATAATAATAATAATAATAATTGGTTTTTGTGGGGAAAGGAAATGGCGCAGTATCTGTCTCATATATCGTTGGACACCTGAACCGCGCCGTAAGGGAAGGGTAAAGGAGGGAGTGAAAGAAGAAAGGAAGAGTGAGGTGCCGTAGTGGAGGGCTCTGGAATAATTTCGACCACCTGGGGATCTTTAACGTGCACTGACATCGCACAGCACACGGGCGCCTTAGCGTTTTTCCTCCATAAAAACGCAGCCGCCGCGCTCGGGTTCGAACCCGGGAACTCCGGATCAGTAGTCGAGCGCCCTAACCACTGAGCCACCGCGGCGGGGATTTGAGGGGAAAGGAAATGGCGCAGTATCTGTCTCATATATCGTTGGACACCTGAACGACGCCGTAAGGGAAGGGATAAAGGAGGGAGTGAAAGAAGAAAAGAAGAAGAGGTGCCGTAGTGGAGGGCTCCGGAATAATTTCGACCACCTGGGGATCTTTGACGTGCACTGACATCGCACAGCACACGGGCGCCTTAGCGTTTTTCCTCCATTAAAACGCAGCCGCCGCGGTCGGGTTCGAACCCGGCAACTCCGGATCAGGAGTCGAGCGCCCTAACCACTGAGCCACCGCGGCGGGGCATTCTTGCGGCGGCTGCGTTTTTATGGAGGCAATAACGCTAAGGCGCCCGTGTGATGTGTCATGTCAGTGCACGTTAAAGATCCCCAAGTGGTCGAAATTATTCCGGAGCCCTCCACTACGACACCTCTTTCTTCCTTTCTTCTTTCACTCCCTTCTTTATCCCTTCCCTTAACGCGCGGTTCAGGTGTCCAGAGATATATGAGTCAGATACTGCGCCATTTCCTTTCCTCACAAATCAATTATTATTATTATTATTATTATTATTATTATTATTATTATTATTATTATTATTGCTGCGCCGCTGGCATAGCAACGCTTCACGTGACTTAAATAATAAATAATTGGTTTTTTGGGGAAATGAAATGACGCAGTATCTGTCTCATATATCTTTGGACACCTGAACCGCGCCGTAAGGGAAGGGATAAAGGAGGGAGTGAAAGAAGAAAGGAAGAATAGGTGCCGTATTGGAGGGCTCCGGCATAATTTCGACCACCTGGGGATCTTTAACGTGCACTGACATCGCACAGCACACGGGCGCCTAGCGTTTTTCCTCCATAAAAACGCAGCCGCCGCGGTCGGGTTCGAACCCGGGAGCTCCGGATCAGTAGTCGAGCGCCCTAACCACTGAGCCACCGCGGCGGGGCTTCGCCGCGCCGGTGCTCCACAGCGACGGACCGGATGCTGCCTGACCACGTGATCTGGCCTAGCCTGAGCTGGATAAAAAAAATTGGCAGCTCGACTATGCCAGGATATACATGGCGAGAGATACATTTGGTGAGAGATGCGATGTCAGTGCACGTTAAAGATCCCCAGGTGGTCGAAATTATTCCGGAGCCCTCCACTACGGCACCTACCTCTTCCTTTCTTCTTTCATTCCCTCCTTTATCCCTATCCTTACGGCGCGGTTCAGGTGTCCAACGATATATGAGACAGATGCTGTGCCATTTCCTTTCCCCCCAAAAAACAAATTATTATTCAAAGGAAAGAGCACGGGCCTGCCTACTGGCTCAAGCCGAGCCACGCTCGCTGCAGCGTGCTGAAAGTAGGAGACTTAAAGGATAGGGGGGAAAGATAGATTAAAAAGGCGCCGTGCGCTAATAGGCCTATATGGCCCGGGCCGATCCCGGAGGCAGTGCAATACCGGGCCGACCCATGCTAGAGTGCGTCTAGCACTCCGCCATATTCCAAGAATAAATATCTTGGGTCCAAGGACCAGCAGCAGATACTAAATTAAGTATCAGTTGCCTGATACAGGTATGATACAGCCGCCCATTACACCTCCGCCTTTATACGTAGAAGGGGTCATGGGCCTAGTCAAGCTGTCGAGACAGCTTTTAGCTCTTGACTCTTTCCAGGATCCATTATTTCTGGAAAATAAAAGAATTGAATTCAATTGAAATTGATACGCAGTGCCGCGCAAGCGACGCGCGGCGAGGCTGCGACGAAGCGCGCGTCCCACCCACCGAAATCGGAATTCGGGCATGTGCGGCCCTCGCGCACTTGTTCGACACAAATCAATGTCTCCTTGAAAGGTGGTTCCATTCACGAATGCAAGGAAATCAGAGCCCTCGGACTCTTCATACACAACCAGCGACGCTGTGACACAACACTTGCCAAGCTCCGGCAGGCGGGGGACCAGGTGGGCCGCATGGTCCGCCGGGTTTCCAACAAGCGCGATGGGTTACGATGCAAAGACGCCTTGCGGCTGGCGAACGCATTTGTGACCAGTCGACGCTTGTATTCGACTCCCTACCTCCACCTGCGGAAACAGGAAAAGGATGCTCTTGAGGTCATCCTCCGCAAAATCATGAAACGATCGAGCGCTGGACCTCCCGGTCTCTACCTCTACCAGCCACCGCATGGCACTGGGGATGGTGAACACTTTCAGAGAGCTTCGGGAGGCCAACCTCAACAACCGATACACTCGCCTCACAAAGACAGGGTCGGGTCGCCGCCTTCTAGCCCGCCTTGACATCCAGAACACCCAAATGGCAGAGAAATGCCGCCTTCCCCTACACTGGAGACGCGACCTCCACGTGCGGCCTCTCCCCAACAACATGCCCAAAGAGGACCATAATGGCAGCTGCCTGGCGTGGGCGGAAGCCTTGGACTGCCATTTTGGGAGCAAACCAGGAGTATTTTACGTAGACGCCTTCGGCCCGTACCCCAGGGGATGGTACATGGCCGCGGTCGTGCACGAGGGCAAAGCAGTAGACGGCCTTGGCCAGTCAGCAATTCACGCAATAGAGGTTGCCATCGCCCTGGCAGCCTCCGACTCCTCCTCCAAATACATAATCACCGACTCGCGAGGGGCTTGTCGAAACGTCGAGCAAGGGTGGGTTACTCCTTGGCTTATTGCATCTACCAAAATTGTAGCCGTGACTCGGTTCCTGCGCACCTATGTCTCGTTTGGGTTCCAGGTCACCAAAGCCTGTACGGAAACAAAGCAGCCGACGCCGCTGCCCGCGCGCTCTCTCTCCGGGCATTTCCCACGGGACCCGACGCTGACCAGGACTCCGATTTCAATCCGGTTTACACTTCTAAGGAGATATGCGATTATTACAAATCCAGCACCAAACTCTTCCCACCCCGTTGCAAAGGAGGGCTGGGGAAGGCCAACGAGGAGCTACTTCAGCGCCTGCTCACTAACACGATGCTGTGGCCTGCAACTCTAAAACATTTCAATACACAATTCCATGGGCTGTGCTCGCGACTGCGGGCATGTGTCTGACTGCTACCACATAGTGTGGGCCTGCCAGCAGAACTCACCTCTGCCCCCTATCCCAAACCCCAGCTGAGAGGACTGCGAGGCGACCCTGTCCGGCTGCTGCACCCTCGAGGCCCAAAGGGCCTTAAAGCAGCGCGCACGGGCTGCGGGAACCGCCAATGGGATGCTTAACTAGGCATCCCACCTAGCGGTGTGTAAGGGCATGGCCCCTCAGGTCACGACCCCAAACACCTCTCTCTATGATTAATAAATATTTTCACCCCCACCACCTCCCAGTGAAGGAAGGAACGTGACCGGAACCACGACCTGTTCCGAGGACTGCGGAAGCCACCTCCAAGACTTCCCGCTTGCGCGGCTCTTCAAAAAAGACAGGCTCGAACCTGCTCGTCTCTAAAAAAAAAACGTGAAACCTGGAAAAAAACTCGAGCTCCAGCACCGCAAGTCCCTGCGCGTGTGCCTAGGCCTGCCAAAAAACTCGCAGTGCGCCGCAACATTGGCCGGGGCAGGAGCCTGGCCACTTGAGCTCCAAGCAGCGCGCAGGGCACTGAATCACATCGACCGGCTTCACCGCGCACCGGACGGCGGCTCGCTGCTGCAGCGTATACGCTCGCACCCGCGCTCACGAATGGGCGCGGCGCTTCTCGAGTATGAGCAATTGACTCAAGGCCCACCCCCCTACAGGCTCCGGCGCGCCCTGGCCTG
>JARKHS020003995.1:0-60000 GCA_030143305.2 Amblyomma americanum
TAATGATTAATGCATTTGTCATATTTAGGGTCTCGTGTTCGGACAGTCTATAATTGTGTGCTGCCACCCGCTTAATTAGTGCAGCCACCTGCTTGGTCTGTCTTTGCAAGAGCTGAAGGGTGGCAGTTGCATCGAGTGTGTTGTTAATGAGAAGGTCGAGAATCTTCACCAGAGACACCTGAGGCACTGGATTCCCGTACATGTGCAGTTAAATGGGGGGTCACTGGGAAGGGGTTTCAGCTGCAAGAGTTCCGATATATTTGGAGAGCAACGGAGGCCTGCGTTTGCTAATTGGGTGGTGGTGATGTCTATGGCAGTTTGCAGGATATCCTGGGCTGTTCAAATGAATCCTCCCGTTGTCCAGAGCGTTATATCATCTGCATATATGGCTGTGTGGAGCCCAGGGATAGCACCAAGGGCCTTTGCTAGTGGCGTTAGGGCAATGTTAAAATGCAAAGGTGATAGGACCGCCCCTTGTGGGGTTCTCCGGTTAGGCAGTGGTAAAGGCTGGGAGGCGACATCCCCAAGGTGGAGTTCTGCCGTGCGTCCCTGAAGGAAGGCCCGAACATATTAACATATGCGCGTGCCGCAGCCCGTGGTGGCTAATGTCGTCAGGATATGGCCATAGCTTATTGTGTCGAAAGTCTTATGAAAATCCAGGGCCAGTATGGCTCGCGTTGCGGCTGTACGGCGCTTAGTGTAAAAGAGAGACTCTTTAAGGGCGAGAAGTACGTCTTGCGCCGAGATGTTTGGACGGAAGCCAAATTGAACGTTGGAGAGAAACCCTGTTGTTTCTAGGAACGGTTACAGGCGATTGAGAATGACATGATCCAAGAGCTTGGCCACACAGCTCGTTAAGGAGATGGGGCGCAAATTTTGGAAGGTGAGGGGTTTGCCCGGTTTGGGTATAAATCGCATGCTGGCATGGGTCCAGGCTGATGGGTGCGTCCCAGTGTGCCTGTGGTTATTAAAGAGCTCAGTGAGATCCTGGAGGGAGACTTCGTCCAGATTGAGTAGTGCATTGTACGTAAAACGCGGCCGCCGCGTTTCGATGGAGGCGACACGCAAAGGCGCCGAATTTTAAGAGCCTTCTATTGCTCTCGCGTCAACGGTACGTCTGTCTCAATGTATTTCTGACGGTTCCACAGTAAACAGCCTATGTTTGTCGTTGGTTTATGGCTATCTGCGCCATCTCCAACATAAAGGAAGACTGCGCAGTGAGCTCCGACGGCACAAGAACTTTGTTTACGCCGTGCATTTGGACTGCTCTGTTGTGTTTTGATCACTTCATGACCAAGCACGACTGCGAGCCCATAGCCATGATGCGCCATGATGAACATGGCCATGATCAACATGATGACCATAGCCACGATGCGCCTACCTGCCCTGCTGGGTTCGGTGGAAGGGGTCCAGCACGCGCAATACGCCGATGACATCACCCTCCGGGCAACGCAAGAACGCCTAGGGGACATGGAGACCAGCCTGCAAACGGCCGCCAGCATAGTGGATCACTATGTCGAAGACTGTGGTTTGCAATGCTCCCCGCAGGAATCGGAATTCCTGCATCTGCGCCTCTCGCGCACATGCTCGACACAAATCAACCTCTCCTTGCAAAGCGGTCCCATTCACGAATCCAAGGAAATCAGAGTCCTCGGACTCTTCATAGACAACCAGCGACTCTGCAACAAACATTCGCCAAGCTCCAGCAGGTGGGGGACCAGGTGGGCGGCATGGTCCGCCGGGTTTCCAACAAGCGCGATGGGTTACGATGCAAAGACGCCTTGCGGCTGACGAACGCATTCGTGACCAGTCGAATCTTGTATTCGACTTGCTACCTCCACCTGCGGAAACAGGAAGAGGCTGCCCTCGAGGTCATTCTCCGCAAAATTGTGAAACGTGCGCTGGAACTCCCGTCTCTACATCTACCAGCCATCTCATGGCACTGGGGCTGGTGAACACTTTCAGGGACCTACGGGAGGGCCACCTCAACAAACAGTACACTCGTCTCACAAATACAGAGTCAGTTCGGCGCCTTCTAGCCCATCTTCACATCCAGCACACCCAATTCACAGAGGAGAGATGCCGCCTTCCCGTACACTGGAGGCGCACCCTCCACGTGCGGCCTCTCCCCAACAACATGCCCAAAGAGGACCATAATGGCAGCTGCCAGGCGTGGGCGGAAGCCTTGGACTGCCATTTTGGGAGCAAACCAGGAGTATTTTACGTAGACGCCTTCAGCCCGTACCCCAGGGGACGGTACATGGCCGCGGTCGTGCACGAGGGCAAAGCAGTAGACGGCCTTACTTTCAAGGCCCAGTCAGCAATTCACGTAGAAGAGTTTGCCATCGCCCTGGCAGCCTCCGACTCCTCCTCCAAATACATAATCACCGACTCGCGAGGGGCTTGTCGAAACGTCGAGCAAGGGTGGGCTGCTTCCTTGGCTTATTGCATCTACCAAAATTGTAGCCGAGACTCGGTTCCTGCGCACCGATGTCTCGTTTGGGTTCCAGGTCACCAAGGCCTCTACGGAAACAAAGCAGCCGACGCCGCCGCCCGCGCGCTCTCTCTCCGGGCATTTCCCACGGGACCCGACACTGACCAAGACTCCGATTTAAATCCGATTTACAGTTCTAAGGAAATATGCGATGATTACAAATCCAGCACCAAACTCTTCCCACCCCGTTGCAAAGGAGGGCTGGGGAAGGCCAACGAGGAGCTACTTCGGCGCCTGCTCACTAACCCGATGCTGTGGCCTGCAACTCTAAAGCATTTCAATACACAATTCCATGGGCTGTGCTCGCACTGCGGGCAAGTGTCTGACAGCTACCACATAGTGTGGGCCTGCCAGCAGAACTCTTCTCTGCCCCCTATCCCAAACCCCAGCTGAGAGGACTGGGAGGCGACCCTGTCCGGCTGCTGCACCCTAGAGGACCAAAGGGCCTTAACGCAGCGCGCCCGGGCTGCGGGAACCGCCAATGGAATGCCTAACTAGGCATCCCACCTAGCGGTTGTAAGGGCGTGACCCCTCAGGTCACGACCCCCAACACCTCTCTCTATGATTAATAAATATTTTCACCCCCACCACCTCCCAGTGAAGGAAGGAACGTGACCGGAACCACGACCTGTTCCGAGGACTGCGGAAGCCACCTCCAAGACTGTCCGCTTCCGCGGCTCTTCAAAAAAGACACGCTCGAACCTGCTCGTTTCTAAAAAAAAAAACACGAAACCTGGAAAAAACTCGAGGTCCAGCACCTCAAGTCCCTGCGCGTGTGCCTAGGCCTGCCCAAAAACCCGCAGTGCGCTGCAACATTGGCCGGGGCAGGAGCCTGGCCACTTGAGCTCCAAGCAGCGCGCAGGGCAATGAATCACATCGACCGGCTTCACCGCGCACCGGACGGCGGCTCGCTGCTGCAACGTATGCGCTCTCACCCGCGCTCAAGAATGGGCGCGGCGCTTCTCGAGTATGAGCAATTGACTCAAGGCCCACCCCCCTACGGCTCCGGCGCGCCCTGGCCTGCTGCCTAGGAGGTACAGCGAGAGATCGTCGGCATCGCGGGAAAGCGGAACACACCCCTCTGTGCTGTGCAGCATCTGGCCAGAGCCGTAATAAACGAGGAACTCCAGGAGCATCTCCTCGTGTACACCGACGGTTCAGTGGCCCGCGACAGCTGCTCCCTTGCAGCGGCGGCTACCATCCCCGCCCTGCGACTGCACAGCCAGCAACACGCAACCTTCCTGGGCTCCTCCACCACGGCGGAGTTGATTGGGGATCCGGCTCGGGCTGGACCTGCTGCTCGCCCTCCGCCGCCCAGGAGTGCTCTGCTGTGCGACACCCGCGCCGCCCTCAGCCGCCCGCAATCTAACGCCCGCGGTACCCCACTAGTGCGGGAAATTCGCTAGCGTATCGAGCGCCTCGCGCAGATAGGATGTGCCGTACGTGCACAGTGGGTGCCCGGTCTCTGCGGTATCGCCAGCAGCGAAGAAGCTGACGACCTCGCGACCACTGCACACCAACTACCTGCCAGCGATCTGCCCCTTGCGCTGGAGGACGTGGGTGCGGCCATCCACGACCATCTCCGAAAGCAGCACCCCGACCCACGCATCGCAGGAGGTGAGCGCATCGAGAGTATCACCGACTGTCTCGCACTTACATAATCGCAAAGTGTAATGATCCTCCGCGCGCGCATTGGCTGCGTGTGGCCCGGGGAACGACGGGAGCGTCACGGAATCGCGACGAGTGATGTGTGTGACGAATGCGGTGCAGTGGAAACACTATAGAACACCTGCCCCTTCACTGTGCCGCGATCGCCGATGCTCGTCACGATATGCTTACTACCAGACAACCTCAAAACGCTATTGTGGCCGCAGGGCAGTGCGCGCACTCGTGAACGAACCTGGGTGAGCCTCTGTGCATTCCTCGAACACACGGGCTTCGCGTCCCGTCTGTTCTCCGTCAGGTAGTTACACGCAGTCACCGAACGCTCCGCGAGTTCTACCTTGAACGATTAATAACTGGACGCCCCACTCCAATTGTAGCCAACACAGTGCTGTGCGCGTGTGTTTTAATTCCTCCAACATGAACTAATCACGTGCACAACCTGGAAACATTTCTTATTGTGTAAATAGCTTGTAGATATTACTTCTCCCCCATCCTCTCTTCCTGTCCCCTCACCTCTTTCATTTCATTTCTCCATTCTGCCTGCTATCCTTTATTTCGCTGACCCAGCTCAGATGCTTCAGTATCGATGTCGATGTCAGATGCCGGGGCTAGCAAAAATCTTTTCCTTCCTTTTTACTATTATTTTAATAAAAAAAACCACTACCACCACCACCACCAACCTACTCGCACCCATTCCCACGGCTACGTCACATGAAGTGTGAACATATAGACGTTGGGGGGGGGGGGGGGGGGACATTTGTTCTATTTATACAGATTGCCACCATGTCTGAGTTTTCTGCTGTCATAAATACGTAAGATGCAACCTGCAACCTGGTTTGTTGGTTGGTTGGTTGGTTGGGTATTTTTTAGGGAATAGAATTGGCGCGGTACCTATCTCACATATCGACGGACACCTGAACCGCGCCGTAAGGGAAGGGATAAAGGAGGGACTAAGAGAAGAAAGGAAGAAAGAGGTGGCATAGTGGGAATAATTTTGACCACGTGGTGATCTTTAACGTGCATTGACATCGCACAGCGCACGGGCGCCTAAGCGTTTCTCCTCCATCGAAACGCAGCCGCCCAGTTCGGGTTAAAGCTCGGGAACTCCGGATCAGAAAGAAAGAAAATTGGTTTTGGGGGACGAGAAATGGTGTTTTATCTCTCTCAGATATCGGCCGACACCTGAACTGCGCCGTAAGGGAAGGGATAAAGGAACGACTAAGAGAATAAAGAAAGAGGTGCCGTAGTGGAGGGCGCCTAAATAATTTCGACCACCCGGGGATCTTTAACTTGCATTGACATCGCACAGCAAACGGGTACCTTAGCGTTTCGCCTCCATTGAAACGCGGTCGCCGCGGTCGGGTTCGAACCCGGGTACTCCGGAGCAGTAGCCGAGTGTCCAAACCACTGAGCCACCGCGGCGGGTGAGGCAGTTACTGCGCTTATGATTTCTTGACTATGTTACTCTGAGAAATATTTACTAAGATTACGTTGTCACTGCAGGGCAGGGAAGGCCGTCGCGGCAGTTTTGTCGCAGCTTCATGCTTATTAAGTTAAGACATGCTGGGTTTTGTGCAGTACACTTACCCAAATAAGTTTCTGCTACAGCTTTACTACATAGCCTCCATGATTCTTTGCTAAACTTGAAACTGAACCTGCACAACTTTAGTCGTTTCAGATGACAGGATGAAAATTGGAATGGGTCGTATTTTGGTGTTAATATCAGTACGTGGTGGTAACGTTTCAGGCACTTTTATCCTTTAATTACTAATGCCAATGCAAATGTAATGTTAATTTTTTTCTGGCCACACCATTTTAAACCTGCTGGTGTTTTAGCGTTCCTGAGTACGAAATATTGCGCGAAAGCACGGTTTTGAAGCGAGATCTTTCCTACACTACGTAAAGCCGATTTCGAGGGCACCGGAATAATTTAGACTACCTGTGGATATTTAACATGCACTGACATCGCACAGCACAGGGCGCCTTAGCGTTTTGTCTCCATAAAAAAACAGCCGCCGCTGTCGGGTTCGAACCCGCGAAAAAACAATTTTCATTTTCATTTTCCCGTGTGCTCTGCAACGTCAGAGCACGATAAAGATCCCAAGGTGGTTGAAATAAACACACACACACACACACACACACACACACACACACACACACACACACACACACACACACACACACACACACACACACACACACACACACACACACACACACACACACACACACACACACGCACACACACACACACACACACACACACACACACACACACACACACACACACACACACACACACGCACACGCACACGCACACGCACACGCACACGCACACACACACACACACACACACACACACACACACACACACACACACACACACACACACAAACACACACACACACACACACATCTGATACCTGATTTAATATCTGTTGCTGGTCCTTGGACCCAAGATATTAAACTTATTTTTGGAATCTCGCGGAGTGCTAGACGCACTCTGGCACGGGTCGGCCCGGTATTACGCTGCCTCTGGGATCGGCCCGGGGTCTATGGACCTATTAGCGCGCGCTTTCCTTTCCTATCCTTTAACTCTCCTATACTTTCAGCACGCGGCAGCGAGGGTGGCTCGGCTTTTAAGAGAATTTTATTTTTCCGAAAATATCTACAGTGCTAACGACTCTTTACACAAGTCGTCTGGTTTCCAAGGGCATCACAATGAGCCATTATTGTGCAGGCATCACATATATGCAAATGACATTTCAGTGGACAAATCGTGGTTTCTACACGAGCTGGCTTAAAGCAGCTTCATTGCGAACTTAAGCAGAATACAAGAAATGAAAAGATGAGCAACACTCGCTAAACTTCCTAATATGGAAGGATGGGCGTGGACACACCTCTATCGCTAACAACAATGAACCTTGTTGACCAACGGAGGAGGGAGACCTCCTCACCCAACACGACTTCTTCATTCAAGTGTTTCAGCATCAATGTTCTAAGGCGGTATAGTAAAGGGAACACTGCTTTCTGCGGGCTTCCCCGCAAGGCAGCAAGTCCCCTCCTTTTCCAGAGTACATAAGCACCCACACACATTATTAATTCAACAAAGAAATCGCGACTGCGACTCTGCCACCGCATGCGCACCTGGAACATGCGCGCTACCTAGCGCCAGAAATTGCGCGCGACTGGGCATTCAAAAACGGCATGGTTCAGAGTTTCAGTTCGACCGCATTACGGACATGAGGCGGAGGGCGCCACGCCCCACGCCGCAAGGTGGTGAGCTCTGGGTAACGCTTCTCATTCGCGAAGGCAGGTAAAACTGGATACATCAGCGGAAAGAGAGGCAAAGATTCTTTGCTTCCGCCTTTTGCGCACATTCCTGCACTGGTCTACATTCAGGGTGCGAAACGCAACATATTCGCAAGTTTCACTCGCGGACAATTCTTTCAAATCACAATCAGGAGTGTACCTTCAAGAAAATGTAAGCATCTCACGACATATGCATAGAAAGCTGGCGACTTTTCAGCCGCAGGGCCTTTCCAATTTGATAACTCAAAGAAGCGACGCGATGTTTCCATCAAATATGCGGTGCGTGCTCTTCCTCGGTACGCTGTGTCTGAAATAAGGTCCCACTTGGCCCTTAAGGCCAATACACGACACATAATTTCAAGGTCCGGGATGCTGAAGCCACCCATGTCGGTGGGCAGACGGACAAAATCTCTTGCAACGCTCTCTGCATGTCCACCCCAGAAGAAAGATCCACACACTGTGGCCAACCTCTGGAGGAGGCGGCGAGGAGGGTGCGCTATTTTTGCGACGTAGAATAAGGAAGCTATCATGCTTGTTCTGATAAGGTAAGCTCGTTCGGAGAAAGGTAGGTCGAAGGATTTTGCGACTTCGATGCGCTGATCAGCTTTGCGTTTTATTTCATTCCAGGTGGCTCGGGCTACGTCACCGGAGGCGAGGAACGTGACACCAAGGGCTTTTACGCCACCTACACTTTGGACACCATCGGGAAATTGGTCATTAAAAGATCCTAAGCGTAACGCCTGGCTTTTAGCAGGATTGAGACGTGCACCTGACAGGCAACTAACTGTAAGTGTGAAAGAGCCTCAAAAATGCTCTATAACTGTCAATGTTTCTAATAAACAGAGAAATATCATCAGCATAAGCTGCTACTTTAACCTCGCCCAAGCCTGGGAGAGGAAAGTCCCGTATCGACTTGCATCTTTGAATTTGTTCAACAGCGGTTCTATGCAAATGACAAAAAGAATTGATGACTGTGGGCAGCCCTGGCGTATTCCAAGGCTCATTGGAATGGGGTCGGTTATCTGATCGTTCACTGCGAGGCTTGCTGCTAAGTCGGTGTACAACAATCTCAAGACGTCTATCAGACGCCTTGGTAAGAGCCAAAGCAGTCTAGAACCGTGAAAAGGTAGTCACGCTCAACGCGGTCAAAGGCTTTTTCTTGATCTAGGGGAACAAAAGCTCCCGAAATCTGCGTGCGCGTACCAAAAGTGAACACATCGCGGGTTAAATCTAGTGACGAAAAAAATTGTGCGTCCGGGCACACAACATGTCTGAGCGTTGCTTATCATGTCACGAAGAGCTGACGTTATGCGATGTGCTAATATTGCAGCTAGCATTTTATAACCGGAGTTCAGGAAGGAGATAGGCCTCCATGCTTTTGGGTCGGACGGCACACCACCACTCTTTAGAAGGTGCACTGTACGACTCTCGCAAAAAGATTCCGGCCGGAACCCGTCGACAAGAAGGCCATTAAGCATGGACAACAGATGCACATGTATCTCCGTGAAGAGAGTTTTGTAAAAAACAAGTGGTAGTCCGTCTGGACCGGCTGCAGCGGAGGCGTTCATTCCCTGGAAAACCAGGCGAAGCTCTTCCAGCGTGACTGGATTACATGGGCTGTCGCAGCGCTCTTGAGGTATGCAGGCTATGCCTGAGCAAAAGTCACGAACAGCCTGTGCTCTCAGTTGTAAAGACGCGCGTAAAATGTTCACTCAAGAAAGCCTTGATATCCTGAGCGCTATCTGACTGTTCACCATTCGGAAGTTCGACAAACGGAATGGTTGCTCGACCATCTACGGAACCGTAGCGAACGCTGCGAAGTACAGCGGGGTTCGCGACTGGTCTACCACTAATATAAGTTTGTGCTGCAGTTCGGGAGCTGAGGCAGAGCAGAATTTCATAGCGCGCTTGTAGCTGATTGAGGTAATCCTGCGTTGTAAAAGTGAGGGGTGCACCACGCTGCACAATGCGTGGCCTTCGAAGGGTGTCGTTAATTTCTGCAGCTAAACGTAACTTTATATCTCTGCCAGCTTTGGTCAGCTTGTCACGCCAACTATCTTTTAAATCGTCCCAGCTGCGTGGTTGTGCGGGATGACTGCACGTTTCTGCGAGAGCTTCGCGTAGGATGGCCACACTTTCGGGGTCATGCACCAGTGTCATGTCCATTTTCCAAAAATTCCTGCATGGGGCGGGCTGACGAAAATGCAGCCTCACAGATACAGGAAAATGGTCGGTTATGCGCGGAACATCTGGCGGAAAATCCAGGACTTCGCAACTAGCGACATGAGTAGCGAGAATTGGCGGAAAGTAGAAACGATCGAGCCTGCTCATGTTCGAGCACCGTTGTCATGTGGCAGCAAACTCGTTACCATGTAGTTAGACCCTTGGGTCTATAAGGTTAAAGTTATGGATGAGCTCTTTTAAAGATCGCACACCAGTATGCGGCCGTACTTGTCGGCGACCGCTTACATCCCTGTAAGAATCTTCGACGCCGTTAAAATCCCCTACTATAAAGGTTGAATAACTATCTAGCATGAAAGAATCGAGAGAATAAAAAAATTCAGATGTAAAAGAACGTTGGGCTGGAGCGTACACTACAAGCGCTCTCACTCGCCTTCCATGAAGGTTAAAATCTACGGCTGGGGTGCGACCATCAAACCCGTACGTGCAGGGGGCACCGCGGGGGAAATGTGGCGTGAGAAAGACAACTCCAACGCCAGACATAAAAGAATCCGTAAGTGTAAAAAAGGCATCAACACAAAAGCGCGAACAAAATGACTGAACATCATACGGAGAACTAAAGTGGCATTCTTGTAGGAAAAGAATATTCACGTCGTGTGCTCTGGCAAAGCCCACTATCTCGCTCTGCTTATCCGGGTTTCTGAAGCCCCGAGTATCCAGAGAGAGAAAGTGGACCGCCTCCGTTGTAAGAATAGCACATGCGAATATTCTCGAAACAAGGAAAAAAGGAAAAACATAACTAAAGCCATCATTCTAGGGGGATTTGTGCCCAGACTGCGTGGGGGCACTAGGCATCTTGCGGGGCTTACTGGTGTTAGGCGAGCTGTCGCTGTCGGTCTTCTCGGGGTGTGTCCGTTTCATGGTTTTACGGTCGCTGTCCATGTCATCGTCACCCGCGGGTGAACCAACGAGGGGGTCGAGTGGATGTTTCGAGTTTATTTTCCGTGCGTCGGTTTAAAGTCTGCTCATGTGCACGTTCTGTACGACACTAGCCGGCATGCATTTCTTTTAAGAGAACCTTATTTTTCCGAAAAAATCTACAGTGCTAAGGACTCTTTGCACATTTGGTCTGGTTTTCAAGGACACCACAGTGAGTCATCATTGTACAGTGATCACATATATGCAAATGACATTTCAGTGGACAATTCCTGGTTTCTACACGAGCTGGCTTAAAGCAGCTTCAATGCGAACTTAAGTGGAATACAAGGAAGGAAAAGATGAGCAACACTCGCCAAACTTCCTAATACGGAAGAATGGGCGTGGACACACCTCTATCGCTAACAACAATGAACCTTGTTGGCCCAACACGACGAGTTCTTCATTCAAGTGTTTCAGCTTCAAAGCTCTAAGGCGGTACAGTAAATGGAACATTGCTTTCTGCGGGCGTCCCCGCAAGACAGCAAGTCCCCTCCTTTTCCAGAGTACGTAAGCACCCACACACATTATTAATTCAACAAAGGAATCGCTACTGCGACTCTGCCAGCGCATGCGCACCTGGAACATGCGCGCTACCAAGGGCAAGAAATTGCGCGCGACTGGGCATTCAAAAACGGCATGGTTCAGAGTTTCAGTTCGACCGCATTGCATACATGAGGCGGAGGGCGCCACGCCCCACGCCGCAACGCCGCAAGACGGTGAGCTGTGGGTAACGCTTCCCATTCGCGAAGACAGGTAAAATTGGATACATCAGCGGGGAGAGAGGCAAAGATTCTTTGCTTCCGCCTTTTGCGCACCCCGCCGCGGTGGCTCAGTGGTTAGGGCGCTCGGCTACTGATCCGTAAGTTCCCGGTTTCGAACCCGACCGCGGAGGCTGCGTTTTTATGGAAGAAAAACGCTAAGGCGCCCGTGTGCTGTGCGATGCCAGTGCACGTTAAAGATCCTCAGGTGGTCTAAATTATTCCGGAGCCCTCCACTACGGCACCTCTCACTTCCTTTCTTCTTTCACTCCCTCCTTTCTCCCTTTCCTTACGGCGCGGTTCAGGTGTCCAACGATATATGAGACAGATACGGCGCCATTTCCTTTCCCCAAAAAACCAATTATTATTATTATTATTTTGCGCACTTTCCTGCGCTGGTCTACATTCAGTGCGAAACGCAACATAATAATAATAATAATAATAATAATAATAATAATAATAATAATAATAATAATAATAATAATAATAATAATAATAATAATAATAATAATAATAATAATAATAATAATAATCAATCAATCAATCAATCAATCAATCAATCAATCAATCAATCAATCAATCAATCAATCAATCAATCTTTATTTTTTCGGTGCCCAGGAACAACCCAAAGGTCTTGGTGCTGGTACACCATTCACACGCACAAAATGTACATTTATTTCACTACAAAGGAAGACACTCAGGGGAGGTAATGCAGCAGTCAAGGCGATAGAAAAAAAAAGACACATAAACTAGGCGCGACAGCAAGCATGAAACAAAAAAGCGAGAACAAGGAAACAGCGAGAACAGCGGTAAATGAAAACAGCTAGAACAGGAAACAGACATATAAATAACTAATAAAACAATAAACAAAGAGAATGAACACAAGAACGACCGATAACAGCCAAGTACAGCATATAGCAAAATACAAACAAGAATAAAGCCAATACTAATATGAACGAATAAGAGATCTCTGAAATACAAGCTAGAAATACAATCATACACAATAAGAAATGTAATTAGTGAACGCGTTACAGACAATCAGGCGTGAGTACACAGTATTAAAGAAATAATATTAATGAAAACAAGTACACGTGATGTACAATTAAGGAGAGAAAAAACAATATAATACCGGTGCAAACGCACAAGTGTAGTAAAGACAAAATGCATGAAAGGGGAAGTTATGTATGAGAAAAAGAGTGCTCATAATAATAATAATAATAATAATAATTGGTTTTGGGGGAAAGGAAATGGCGCAGTATGTCTCATATATCGTTGGACAATATTTCAGTCGCGGACAATTCTTTCAAATCACAGTCAGGAAGTGTTCCTATCCTCAAAATGCAACTTTCAATTTTCAGTTCTTTCTGTCTTTTTTCACTCCCTCCTTTATTCCTTCCCTTAAGGCGCGGTTCGGGCGTGCGCCGAGATATGTGAGAGAGATACTGCGCAATTTCCTTTCCTCAAAAACCATTTTCATTTTTTTTTTCTCTACGGTGCCTCTTTCTCGCTTCTGTCACTCCCTCCTCCCTTACTTTCATCTCGGCGCGCTTGAAGTGTGCACTGATAAATGAGACAGCTAGAGAAAGAATAATAATAATATTAATAATAATAATAATAATAATAATAATAATAATAATAATAATAATAATAATAATAATAATAATAATAATAATAATAATAATAATAATAATAATAATAATAATAATAATTGGTTTTTGAGGAAAGGAAATGACGCAGTATCTGTCTCATATATCGGCGGACACCCGAACCGCGCCTAAGGGAAGTAATAAAGGAGACAGTGAAAGGAAGAAAGAAAAAAGAGGTGTCGTAGTGGAGGGCTTCGGAATAATTTAGACCACCTGGGGATCTTTATCGTGCACTGACATCGCACAGCACACAGGCGGGCGCCTTAGCGTTTTGCCTCCATAACGCTAAGGCGCCCGTGTGCTCTTCGATGCCAAAGAAAGAAATAAAAATTGGTTTTTGGGGAAAAGAAATGGCGCAGTATCTGTCTCATATATCGGCCGACACCTGAACCACGCCGTAAGGGGAGGGATAAAGGGGGACTAAGAGAAGAAAGGAAGAAAGAGGTGCTTCTAGCCTTAGTGGAGGGCTCCGGATTAATTTAGACCATATTTAACGTGCACTGACATCGCACAGCACACGGGCGCCTTAGCGTTTCGCCTCCGCCGATGTCGGGTTCAAACCCGTGTACTCCGGATCAGTAGCTGAGCGCCCGCTTCCCCTGCAATTTTGTCGCAGATTCATGCTGATTAGGTTTAAGACATGCTGTGTTTTGTGCAGTACACTATCCCAAAAAAAGTTTCTGCCACAGCTTTACTGAAGTGCCTCATGATGTTTTGCTAAACTTCAAACTTAACCTGCACAACTTCAGGCGTTTCAGATGATAGGATGGAAATTGGAAGGCGTCATATTTCGTTTTTAATAGCAGTCCGTGGTGATAACGTTTCAGACACTTTCAGCCTGTTATAATGATATTGTCGGATAAGTTTATTTCTAAGCACACCACTTTCAACCTGTTTCGAAAATTCGCTGGTAATTTAGCACTGCTCAGTACGAGATAGTGTGCGAACGCACGGTTTTTAAGCGGAAGCTTTCCTACACTATGTTAAGCAGATTTCGCCGTGCGGTGCCGGTTGGTCTTCAAGTTAGCCAGCGGTCATGTGTGGCAATTGACTTTTGACATCTCCATTCACCGGTAGAGGGTGGTAGAATAGGCCGCAGCGTTCATTGGGTGAGCATCCTCTTGCGATCAAACACTAACTGCCACCTGCCAGGGTGGCAAGTTGGGCGCGCTGCAGCTGCCTATCCAGTATGCAGAACGCACACAAGATTACAGACCCCAAGCCGCGTTTACTTGCCTGATACAGCACAGCTTTCGATTTCTAGCCAGGTTCAGCAGTAGTTAAACCGCAGCGAATTTTAAAACCGAAAGCTTTTACCACTTTCGTCAGAGCGACTTCGCCGTCGCCTCACGTTTGATCTTGAACATTCTTGTGCTGTGCTGTGCTGACAGGAAGAATGAAAGCAAAGTGGACGGGACTGCCTACTGGCTCAAGCCGAGCCACGCTCGCTGCCGCGTGCTTAAAGTAGGCGAGTTTAAGGATAAGAGAGGAAAAATAGTAAGAAAAGGCGCCGCGCGCTAATAGGTCCATAGGCCCCGGGCCGATCCCGGAGGCAATGCAATACCGGGCCGACCCGTGCCGGAGTGCGTCTAGCACACCGCCATATTTCAAAAATAAGTTTAATACCTTGGGTTCAAGGACCAGCAACAGATATTAAATCAGGTATCAGATGCCATTTGAACATCCTTGATGCGGCGGCTGCGTTTTTATGGAGGCAATAACGCTAAGGCACCCGTTTGCTGTGTGATGTCAGTGCAGGTTAAAGATCCCCAAGTGGTCGCCATTATTCCGAAGCCCTCCACTACGGCACATCCTTCTTTCTTTCTTCTTTCACTCCCTCCTTTATCACTTCCCTTACGGCGCGGTTCAGGTGTCCAATGATATATGTCAGATACTGCGCCATTTCCTTTCCTCAAAAACCAATTACTATTATTATTATTATAATTATTGCTGCGCCGCTGGCATAGCAACGCATCACGTGACTTCGCCGCGCTGGTGCTCCACAGCGACGGAGCGGCTGCTGCCTGACCACGTGATCTGGCCTAGCCTGAGCTGGATAAAAAAAAATTGGCAGCTCGACTATGCCTGCAGGATATACATGGCGAGAGATACATTTCCCTGGCTGAGCTTGTTGTGGTCACTGTATGTTTAGCAATGAGAGACATTGGGCTCCATCTCGGCAGCTATGCGCAGTCTATTACGCTCGGAAGTCTGGCACCTCCGCTTGGCAAGTCGTTCCTCTCTGTTCGGGCAGCTCCGCTGCTCTCTTCGCCTTCTGACGCTCATACTCTCTTTGTTGTCAACGCCAATTAACTCTATGAACGCCGTCGGCTCACTTGTTTTGTTTCGTTTCTGAGGAAAGGAAATGGCACAGCAACCGCCTCACATATCTCGGTGGACACCCGAACCGCGTCGTAAAGGAAGGAATAAAGGAAGGAGGGAAAGAAGAAAGAGAAAACTGAAAATTGAAAGTTGGATTTTGAGGAAAGGAGCGGCGCTGCGCAGCGGCGGAACACCTGTGGCTCGGTGCTACTAGGGCGCATGCGCTGTAGTGACTAGGGAGCGGGAGAGAGAGATATATCCGCGGCGAAACGCGCGTTGTGACGTCATGTGCCTCCTCGGAGCACCGCCACGGCGAAATCGCAAGTTCGAACTTTCGCTCTAAAAATCCTTGCAATAAACTGAAGGTGGAGGGAGGGCCCCAGGCGGTGGAGTCTTTAGTCGAGTGCCCCATCAGCTATCCGGCTGGCCCGGGCGATCAGACAGCGCTGATCCTCCAGGGCCGTGCTAGACAGGACGACTTCCCGCTGAGACCTGGAGGGGTGAGGTATGGGGACGCGGAGGCAGGAATGGGGCGTTTTCGTGTGGAATGGCAGAGGGAGGTGTGTGGGCCACAAAAAGGGCCGTTTGCCGGGTAGCATGTAGGGCTCGGTAGAGCGGGGGGAGAGAGGTGCTAGTCCTGAGTAGGAGTTAGAATGCCGCCTCGTTTCGACGGAGATCTTTGTGAGTACGTTCTTCAGTATAAGTGGCAATGCTGGAGTATTAAGTAAGTTATGTAGGAGTATGTATATAAGTGGGATGGACTGCACCCATCTGGTTATTTGCTGCCTTTCTTCTTTTTCATCTGCGAGCAGTTTTTTCTCTTTACTGCGAAAGCAATTGTTTTCTACCAGTCATATCCCCGCCTAATACCCCTAACTAGAGAGCTGCCCGCCCGCCCACTGCCACCCTCCAGGAAAGTTTGGTCGCGTGTGTGAAGCCTCGGCTTATAATAAAAACACCAAAGTCATCATCGGTGATAAATCGAACTTCTTTAACAGAATTGTCCATGTCTGATAGCCCCGTAATTTTTTTGCTTACCAACCCTGTAATTGGTTGCCTTGCCTGCTGTGGTGTCGACCTGGAGGGCCGCCCAAGAAGGGAGTCGAGACTCGGCAAAACATGACGAATGACGTTTTATTAATGGCGGGATGGGTTTTTATACGGAACGATCACATGGCAATCCAATGTACAGATGCAAATATACAAGTCAAATTCCAATCCAAGTAGAACCAAACTGGAACGGACACCTAGGACACAACATACCCCCACCCTTCGGGGAAAAGCACTCTTGTCAAAAACTAAGATTTCACACTTTATCAAGAAAATGCACTTCATCAAACCACTGATTATCTGAAACATCTGGATATCTGAAAAGAATAATGAACACTTCATAGAAAACAATGAATATGCCCATCCGAAATATATCTTCTCCCTTTTTTTCTTTAGAAATAATGAGGGGTCTTAAATGCATGGCAAGCTGAAATCGTCAAAAATGGTCAACAAATGCTGCTAGGGCAGCGTCACTGAAGGCTACTAGTAATGTCAGACACTGGAGCTCACGTGATGTCATTAGGGTTGGATGAATTGTCTGTTCCCTGAGTGTGCCCAGGGAATCTGCTGATGGGCGTCCCCATGAGCAGTGAATCCTTCATTCAAATAAAATGATATCTCATAAAATGCTCCTTCTTCTTGCTATCTTTATGAAATGACTGTAGAACATCGGCTAGTTTTAATTGGCTGGAAGAACCATCCTACATCAATGAAAACTAAAGGTCCACACGACCATAGAACATCAGCGAGCTTTACTGAACCGGAATATACACACATGAACGTATACACACATGAATATACACACATGAATTATCTGTGTATTCTTTCATCGTCATCTATTCCTTCTCCATCCTTTTCCTCAAGTCTTGAATAGCTAGATATGAAGTCTCAGCAAACAATGACGAAAATTAAGGAAATCCCACAATGCCTAGCTTTGTACGATGACATCTGCCATGAAGAACTGCCGGTGCCACCCCTTTTGTGGCATGAGGTGTATATATATATATATATATATATATATATATATATATATATATATATATATATATATATATATATATATATATATATATATATATATATATATATTAGCAGACAAGGTAAAGTAAACGAGGGGCCCGTTTGACAAACTTATGAAGGTAGCCAACAGTCGCCGAAATCAAGGTGCATTGAGTAACGTTATTTTTTTATTTTTTAATGTGTTGTGCCTATCAGTGGGATAATATCCCCACCGGTGGCATGGTTATTTTTTCTGCTGCTTTATAAGTAATTTTCTTTAAGCGATTTATTAATCCAAGTAACCAAGTAATATTATCCCACTGATAGGCACAACACATAAAAAAAATAACGTTACTCTATGCACCTTGGTTTCGGTGACTGTTGGCTCCCTTCATATATATATATATATATATATATATATATATATATATATATATATATATATATATATATATATATATATATATATATATATATATATATATTATATATATATATATATATATATATATATATATATATATATACGCCCGAATACTGTGCAGTTGTGGTTTTCAAAGGCCGACGTTCCAACGATGACAGTTGAACAAAAGACTTGAAAGTTCTGTAAAATCTTTCGATTTGTCCGTTGGCCTGCGGGTGATATATCGAAGAATGAGTTTAACTTGTTAGGCCTGTTACTCACAAATTTGTTAAATTCCTTCGACAAGAACTGAGGGCCTTGATCGGATACTATCTCTTCTGGATAGCCTTCATGGGCAAGAACATCAAGTAAGAATTCTGTAATACCTGTAGTTGTTGCATTATCTGTGATCTTCACCTCAGGCCATTTCGAAAAATAGTCAACTAAAGTGATGGCATAGCGACAATGTCGAGGCGCTCGCTCAAACGTGCCGACTATGTCGATTGTAAACTTTTGCCGAGGCTTCTCTGGAAAAGGAACAGGCTTAAAAAAGGTGGTACAGATCTTTTCACAGTATTACCTGCCTCGATGCAGATTGGACAGTTCCTTATCTGTTGTTCTGTCTGTCGGTCCACAGCTGGCCACCAATAGTTCCCTTTCAGTCTTGCTTCCATGCGAACTATACCAGGATTTGGCTCATGTGCTGTTTCAATCAATTGTTTTGTCAGCTATTCTGGAACTCCAATACGATCTGCGCGATGCAGCAAGTTATCAATGACAGAAAGTTCTTCTTTCACATTGGAGAAACGTTTAAGATCATTTGATATTTGATGCGATGCTGGCCAGTCTGAAAGGACGAAGTTTTGGACACGCTTAATGCAACTATCTTCCTCCAATGCAGCCCTAAATTGGTCACTCGTGACACAAGTTGACTCAATGAATGCAATCACCTCTTCTTGGCTTTCTCTTTCGATGCCTCGAGTAGGCGCAGGAAGTCTTGATAATGCATCTGCTACCTGGTTATGAGATTCCTTGTGATACTGAGTGACAAAGTTGTAACACAATAACCGGTTGTACCATCGTGAAATACGAAGTGGTCGGCGACAAGTGCCTGGTGGTCAGTTCGAAGTGTGAACGGACGACCCCAAAGATACACATGCCATCGCTCACATGCCCAAATGCATGCTAAAGCTTCTCTTTCCCCCACCGAATATCTTCTTTCTGTCGGAGACAGTGTCCGAGATGCGAAGGCGATAGTCCAGAGTCCTTCAGGACCCTCCTGCTGCAGCACAGCTCTCAGCCTTACATCTGAAGCGTCAGCTCACACTATGGTGGGAAGCAAGGAACTAAACATATGAAGGACAAGTGCAGATGTAAGAAGACGTTTCACTTTGCTTAAACTCTCATGTGCTTCTTTCGACCATATAAACGAATGGCCTTTTCGAAGAAATGCTCTCATAGGCCCCGCAAATGTAGCCAAGTGTGGCAGGAACTTTGCATAGAATTCCACAAGGCCGAAGAATGATTTCAATTCTGCCGCATTCTTTGGTGTTGGAGTTTTTATAATGAATGAATGAATGAATGAATGAATGAATGAACTTTATTTTCTCGTCATAGCGAGTGGAGACTGGGACTAAAGGTCCCAATGACCTGACGAAAGGTCCCCCTTACAGTAAACAGTTCGGACAGCAGTGATAAGAGAAGGAAATACATATAAAAGGCAATAAATACAGAATTTACACAAGTACCAATATATTACACTTGTAATACGCACTACACAGCCACAATGCACACATAGCACAAATGCACTGTATATATTGATTTTGTGAACGGATGTACGTACATACAAACAAACAGAAATGGAACGGAATTACATTAATCAAGAAAAGGAAATAACATTGGCTAGTAGCAATGCGGTTAACTCTTTCTTGAAAGTACCCAATGGAGCGCTAAAGTCTAACAGTTCCTCAACCTTGTTTAATATTTCAGTTGACTGATATAAACATGTTTGCTTTCCGTAATTTGTTCTTGTTTTCGGCTTGTGTCGGATGTTTCGCCGTTGAAGGTGCCGAGATGTATCTGTATTGAATGTTTTAGAGAATAATTTCTGTTTGTGTACTGTAAGCAGAAGCTTCTTATAATAAATTTTGTCTTTGCGAAGAAGTGAATAACTCTGGTATAATGGAGCGGTTGCAAGATCTGCATAACGACCATGGTAATTGTTGTATATACGAAGAATGCGCTTTTGTAAAAGAATTAGCTTGTAGTTGTTCGTTGTTGTTGTTGTTGTTCCCCATACCAAGATCCCATAGCAGAGCTTTGAATAAAAAAAGGCATTGTATAACTGTTGTTTGAGCCAAATAGGAATTAGGTGGGCTATTCTTTTAATAATACCTACGTGATTTAGAAAGATCATTGCATAACCTGCTTATATGTGAACTCTGCGATAAATGTTCATCAAACCATACACCTAAGAAATTTTGTTCCTTAACGCGGGTAATTTCCGTGTCATTAAAATATAAGTTAATGTCACTATGCATGTTTTCGTTATGAGGCCTGAATAAAATGTATGTTGTTTTTGCTGTATTGAGTTCTAGGTAGTTTTCAATCTTATCTTTATGTCCTGACTTGAGTAGGGGTAAAACAACAGCAGTTTTCAGGCGTTCAGGAATTTCGTCGCCCTCCAAAAAAACATTCAGTATGCAAAGGAGAATATCTGCCAGAACATGAAAAAATAATAATAATAATTTATTTTGTCACTAGCGTGACAATTTATTTTGTCGTGAACTAGCTCTCCCGAACTTCAAATCCTTATTCATTGATACTGTTGTCCTTAAGCGCTATTGGTACAGTGAATTAAAACAGGAAACTACCCAGACGAGTCAACTTAGGAAACATAACCGTTACATTGTTCCTCGGTCAAACACGAGGTATGGTTCGGCCAGGCGTTGCACTTATGTTCCGGCTACCCTCAACAAACTGCCAGGTGAAATATTTAACGCTAGCTCTAGAGGCAAACTCAGAGACTTACTGAAGAATGAATGGAAAAATTAGTTTTAGGATTACATGCAATCTGTTTCGCCTTATTAGACTTTGCGCCTTTATGATCTTTTCAGTTGTGGTTCGAATGAACTTACTAATTTTCAGTGTGCTCTTTTTCATGTTTATTGTTATTTTGCTTTCTTCGCCTATATACATACGCATGAGCCATACTTTTCCGTCACCATGTATTTTTTTAGGCACGGTCCTACAAGCCATCTTAAGGCTTAGACCGGCCTGTCTCTCCTGTATTTGCTACTGACGGTGACAAAATAAATTATTATTATTATTATTATTATTATTATTATTATTATTATTATAATAATTATTATTATTATTAAAAACTGCTATAGTTAAACCGCTATTTAAAGGAGGACAAAAAGACGACGTGAAAAACTATCGACCCATCTCGATCTTGCCTATACTTTCTCACATAATCGAAAAATTTCGTTTGAGATCCACGTCATCCTTTGTTGAAAAGTTTTGCATTTTGTCATCCCGTCAGTTTGGTTTCGTTCCCGGTCGTGGTGCTGTAGCTCTTCTGGAAGAGTTCTCTGATTAACTTTTTTTCAGCTTTCGATCAAAATTTGTTTAGTGTTGCTTTAGTTTTAGACAGTTCCAAAGCTTTTGAAACAGTTCATCACGGTACTTTATTAGAGAAACTATACTCCATAGGTTTCAGAGGTGCGTTTTACGATGTGCTCAAGAATTATCTTTCCGGTCGATCGCAAGTTGTTGTTTTAGATGGGATGACAAATGCAAGTAGTCAACTTCCATTGAAGGCCGGAGCTCCGCAGGGCTCCATATTATCACCTCTTCTGCTCAACTTGTTTGTTAATGACTTATCTGAAGTAATTTCCAAAGGTCTAATATTTCAATTCGCCGACGACACTGTTTTGCTTTCCAAGCACTTTCCGTACAACATGGCCATTACTAATCTCCAGAATAATATACACATAACAATGACTTGGTTCATTAATAACTGCTTGGAGGTTAACCCGATTAAAACAAAACTCGTGTGCTTCACATCCCCATTAAAGCTAACAGCTATGGATGCGCCAGTTTTTCTACATGTTCACGACTGTTTTCCCTTTCGGTGCGTGCCGGTCGCCTTTGTGAATTCGGTAAAATACTTGGGAGTCTTCTTCGACAGTAATATTTCTTGGCACAGCCAGCCATCACAGTCTGTGATAAGCTTCGAAGCGCAGCCTGGTTGTTTTTCCATATAAAATCCATTGTTCCTTTTCCAATAATAAAAAAAAAACTATTGCGCATGCTCTGGTGTACAGCATTCTCCGATGTGGGATTACTGTTTTTGCTTTTTGCTCGGCCAGATGGCAAAATAGAGTTGACACTTTATTAAGAAACATACTAAGAAATGTAGCATATGACGCCCCCTTTTCTGTGTCCGATAATGTTTTCACAGCCCTTGGTCTTCCATGCTTTCGAACACTCTTTGTACAGACTGCAGTGGTACGACATTTCTGGGACAGCAATTTCAAAATACGTCGTACAGCTTCCCGAAGCCTGCGTAGTACCATTCGTTTTGAGGTGCCGCGCTCCTCAGCAAGGTATGAGGAAGCCAGGTGCTGTGTTTATGTTCCCCAAATTTTTACTGATTTGCCAGAGGAAGTGTTTTCCGCAATATCAAGAAAAACTCTAAAAATCGTGGTTAACTCACTGTAACACGGTTCTTATATATATGCCTGAAAAATATTCATGATCTGGCACGAAGTGCTAAATCACTGCTGTCTTAACGTAGGTTCCTTGCTGTTTATCTTCATTTCTTCTTGATGTTACTTTTCCTAACCTGTTACACGTTGGTCAATATTCATTTCGTGTTAGTATTGTGTTGATATGTTGTGTTGATATTATGTTGATATTTTATGTTCATATTGCACGTCCGTCTGCCAACTTTGCCGGCCAAGTCCCTCAAGCCACTGGAGGCTTTGAGAGGCCCGTTTCATTGTTCTGTACATGTTATGTGCAATAAAAGATTTATTATTAATATTTTTAATATCATACCTCAGGGGTCAATTTTTTCTTCATTGTTGTTTAATATTTTTGTGAATGACTTCCCTTTGGCTATTTACAATTGTTTAGTGTTCCAATATGCTGATGACACAGCGTTATTGGTGTTGTTAGCCTATCAAAAGATGGCACATACCCACACTGGGTGATCGGCCAAGAATCTGGTGGCTATTCACCTGAACGCAGTTAACAAAAAGGAAAAGCACGTGGGAGCGCAACACCGGTGAATTCTTCCTCATGAACAGAAAAGGGATGAGAGTTTTGATAAATTAAAATAATAATAATAAAGATAGGGAATAAATAGTAATGATTAAGTCAAAATGTAATAATTGATAGAAAAGAAAAGTGAACCACGCCGTAAGCGAAGGGATAAAGGGTGGACTAAGAGAGAAAAGGAAGAAAGAGGTGCCGTAGTGGAGGGCTCCGGAAAAATTTAGACCACCTGGGGATCTTTAACGTGCATTGACACCGCACAGCACACGGGCGGGCGCCTTAGCGTTTTGCCTCCATAACGCTAAGGCACCCGTGTGCTCTGCGATGTGAAAGAAAGAAAAAGTGGTTTTGTGGGAAAAGAAATGCCGCAGTATCTCTCTCACATATCGGCCGACACCTGACCCACGCCGTAAGGGAGGGATAAAGGGGGACTAAGAGAAGAAAGGAAGAAAGAGGTGTCGTAGTGGAGGGCTCCGGAATAATTTAGACCACCTGGGGATCTTTATCGTGCACTGACACCGCACAGCACACGGGCGCCTTAGCGTTTTTCCTCCATAAAAACGCAGCCTCCGCGGTCGGGTTCGAACCCGGGAACTCCGGATCAGTAAGGATCGGAAAGAAAGAAAATTGGTTTTTGGGGAAGAGAAATGGTGTAGTATCTCTCTCAGATATCGGCCGACGCCTGAACTACGCCGTAAGGGAAGGGATAAAGGAACGACTAAGAGAATAAAGAGTTGCCGTAGTGGAGGGCGCCTGAATAATTTCGACCACCCGGGGATCTTTAACTTGCATTGACATCGCACAGCAAACGGGCACCTTAGCGTTTCGCCTCCATTGAAACGCGGTCGCCGCGGTCGGGTTCGAACCCGGGTACACCGGAGCAGTAGCCGAGTGTCCAAACCACTGAGCCACCACGGCGGGTGAGGCAGTTACTGCGCTTATGATTTCTTGACTAAGTTACGCTGAGAAATCTTTACTAAGATTACGTTGAAACTGCAGGGCAGGGAAAGCCGTCGCTGCAGTTTTGTCGCAGCTTCATGCTTATTAAGTTGGCGTGAGGACAGCACCAGGATGCGGCCACCTAATCCGCTCTGCTTCTTCGTCTAGGTTACGGCACGGGCTCTGTTCAGCAATGCGCCGCTATCGTCACCTACCCATGAGATCAGCAAGCTGCCCTGCCACTTCAACGACACTTGTGATGCCGCATGCCCGCAAGACAGGCACATTTTCATCGCCGTCCCTCCATCGCATGAAAGATCCAGATCAACAGCGACATCATTTGCTGCCTATATGAACAGCTGGCGGGCCCCCGGCGCCCTTAGTGGGCGTGAGAACAGCACCAGGATGCGGCCACCTAATCCGCTCTGCTTCTTCGTACAGGTTAGTTCTGTTACTTCCCTGTACGCTAAGAAATCTAATGACGTGTGCCTGTTGCTGTTCCCACGCCCAGGAGTTTTGCTTTGTGTGTTCAGTGAATGCTTTGATATTGTAAACCAACTTCTGGCGTTGTCCGGGGACGTCGAGCTCAACCCGGGGCCTAACACGAGGCATCAGGTACAGGACTCTCTTCCTGACGTCCAGTCTAAGCAGTTGGAAGATAATGTTACGTGGCGGCCAGCCGAAGAAAGAGACACGATGATCGATGGAAATGAGATGATGTAATGGCTGCCGGCCTAGCGCGAGCGCTCCTGCCCGCGCCACTGCGCAGTTCGTCGTCTTCTTCGTCACACTACTCGGGGCCACCGAGCGATCGTCCCGATCGCGAACGAGAAGATCGGCACTGAAGATGAAATGCTGCAGATGACGATGGGCTTGTAAAATGGTTGGATACAGAAAAAGGAGGTGAAGGGCTTGCCGCCACGGTGAATGAGACGATCGGCGAATGAGTCCCGGTCCACGAAGCATCCGGGCCGCAGGTTGCCAGGAGCCGACGGCCGAGGTCCCTGGACGCACCGAACGGCAGAGGCAGGGGGGGGCGGTGTCCTCACGTGTGGGCAGCGTCTCGGGTCGGTCGGGTCATTCCGGTCGCGGCAACGTGGTCAGTTCGTCGTGTCTTGTGGTCGGGGCGGTGGACGGGGCTGGGGTAAGCGGCGAGGTCAGTTCAGGTCTGGCGGGCTGGGCACAGCCGGGCGGTGCGGACCAGGCACACACGGCCGACGACCACGGCAGGCGCAGGACGCCGAAGCTCCGGGACCAGGATGGCGATGAAGGGACCCCAGCACCTCACACCAAATGTTACGTGGCGGCCAGCCGAAGAAAGAGACACGATGATCGATGGAAATGAGATGATTTAATGGCTGCCGGCCTAGCGCGAGTGGTCCTGCCCGCGCCACTGCGCAGTTCGTCGTCTTCTTCGTCACACTAGTAGTGTGACGAAGAAGACGACGAACTGCGCAGTGGCGCGGGCAGGAGCGCAGGCCAGTGACGGCAGCAGTGCTGCCATCGGCAACGCGAACGGTGGGCGAAGCGGCAGGGGTCTGAACTTTTTTGAGGCGACGGCAAAAGGATGAGCTAAGAACCGAGACTTGGGCACCAGTGTCAATGAGGGCAGAAACAGGAACACCGTCCACAAAAACGTCGAGCAGATTACAGGGCGAAGGCTGGGTCAGTAGAGGATTTTCAGGTCGGGGCACCAATGCAGCATCACCTCCGGGAGCTGCACTGGCTAGTTTCCCGCGAAGCGGCCTGCAGAGGACGGTGAGTAACTGCGGTGCGGAAGAGGTGAGCGGGAACGGTGGGCTGTTGGGGAGGGAGAGCGGCTGGTTCTACGAGGAGGCGGTGTGGACTCGGCGCTGGGTGTGTCATTCCGAGGCGTGAAGCGGCGGGGTCCATAGTCATAACGGCGGTCGACGTAGGGCAAAGGTCGGGGAGGTTCGGACCAATGGCTGCGGCAGTGGCGCGGGATGTGGCCTACGCGCGAGCACGTAAAGCAGATCGGCCAGTCGTCAGGGGTACGCCACTCATCCGGATTGCGATACCTTGTGTAACGTGGGACGAAGGTGTTGCGGGCCGTAGCAGTAGCGACCACGGGAGAGATGGGGCTCGCACTCCGAGGTTCGACGGGACGATGGCTGGAGGGCATGCCCAAGTTGGCGACCTCCTGGCGGACGACAGCTTGAATAAGGGATATTGTGGCCAGGGTGTTGTTCGACAAGGGCGCGTTGGGCGTAACAGGAGCCAGCGCCTCCAGTTCACGGCGCACGATGCGAGTCACGTTGTCGGGGTTGGAAGGCTGCCTTAGTGTCGGCAGATCCTCGCACGTGGAACTGGCAGCTGGGCTAGGCAGGCGGTCGAAGCGGTGTGCAATGCGCCGGTGCTTGGCCTGCTCGAAGCGTCGACACACCTGCAGAATGGAGTCAACCGTAGAGCAGTCCCGGCATAAAAGAAGGTGGAAGGCATCGTCGGCAATGCCTTTAAGAATGTGGCCTACTTTATCGTCTTCGGTCATGTTGGGATCGACCTTTCGGCACAGTGCCAAGACGTCCTGAATGTATGTAATATATGATTCAGTGGCCGTTTGGGCGCGAGCTGCAAGTTCTTTTTTGGCAGCAAGCTGACGGCCAACTGGTTTTCCAAACAGGTCGCGGAGCTTTTGCTTGCAGGCATCCCACGTGGCAACCTCTTCTTCGTGGGTTTCGAAGCAGACGCGTGCGGTGCCGGCGAGATAAAATATTACATTGGCCAGCATCAGCGTGGCGTCCCACCTGTTGTGCTGGCTAACACGCTCATAAAGCGAGAGCCAGTCCTCGACGTCCACGCCATCTGTACCGCAGAATGTGCCCGGGTCGCGAGGGTGGGCTACGACGACAGTTGGCGTGGCAGGCGCAGACGGAGGGGCCGGGTCGGTAGTCATCTCGCCGGTTCGGCCCGTCGTCAGGAGCGCGGGCAGGAGCGCCACTGCGCAGTTCGTCGTCTTCTTCGTCACAATATATTTGCAATACTGGAGGCTTTGAACACGCGAACTGCGAAAATGCAACTGGATCAAAAGGCTTTCATAAAGTCTATTGATGATCTTAAGAAGTCCCAGCTGAAGTTAGAAGAAGATTTGAGCGAAATGAACAAAAGATTAACTAACGTTGAGCGCAAAACTGTTGCCATTGACGAAACCGAGAAGGAAGTACATCCTTTTCAGCAGTTAGTTGACCAACTTTCTAGTGAAAACTCTCAGCTGCGCGCGCGCCTGTCTGAACTTGAAGACAGGCAGCGACGCGATAACCTTCTGTTCTATGGCATACCTGACGCGCAATCAGAGTCCTGGGCTCAGTCAGAAGAAAAGCTAGTCAAGGTTCTTTCATCCTGCTTGGAAATTCCGTCCTCTGAAATTTTGATCGATAGAGCGCACAGGCTCGGTAGGTTCGCATCGGAAAAATGTCGACCAATTATTGCCAAATTTTCATCCTTCAAGGTAAAGCAGAGAATACTGCTTAACTGTTCTAAGCTCAAGGATGAAAAAATTACGCTTAGCGAGGATTTTTCTTTTCCCACCCGTCACGCTAGAAAAAAACTGGTCGAATTTGGCAAATCCCAGCCGCTCACTTTCAAGCTTCGCTTCAATAAGCTTTACATAAAAAATAAATGCTACTCCTACAATCACTCTGATGACTCCGTTCATGAAATCCCAAGCGCCTTCCTGTTGCCAACCAACCGTTCCGAGGACCCTACGAATGATACCCACAGCGCCTCCGCGCCACCGACCGAACTTGTTACCAATTAGCACTGCGCGAGGGGCAGTGGAACTAAGTCCCCGGCCATTACCCCACTTTCTTTTTTGTTCACAAATATTCGCAGCATAATACCTAAACGAGATGATCTTTGTTCTGTAATTTGTGCTTGCGATGCTGACATTGTATGTCTTACTGAAACCTGGCTATCGGCGAAGATAGATAGCTGTGAACTTCTTACCTGTAAAAAGAGATATAACATTTATCGGTGCGACAGGGGTTCTAGATGTGGCGGAGGCGTGCTTGTAGCTGTTGCTGATACTGTTATGTCTTTTCCGATCCATTTTGTAAGCGCGTTGGAACTTGTACTGGTTGAAATTCGCACATGCTCTAGGAAATTGATAGTGGGCGTTTGCTATCGTCCGCCGTCTACCTCCCCCACCTTTGTAAACGATCTTCATGATGTCATTCATATGATTACAGTCCGTTATCCGAGCAGTCCCTTTATCTTACTGGGTGATTTTAATTTCCCCAACATAGTGTGGTCTAATGTGAGTTCTTATTGTGAACCTTTTTCAAGTGAATGCGACATGTTCTTGAATTTGTGCAGTGATTTTAACTTATCCCAGCTTGTAACGCAGGCAACTCGTATTTCACCTACTGCGTCTAATATCCTCGATCTGGTACTCACCACATCGCCTGATTTTTTCCAGCCCATATCATACTTGCCAGGGTTAAGTGATCACCTACTCCTTCATTTTGCTTTGACCTGCGCAGTTCCCCATCAACGTAACCACAGTAAATATATCCATGATTACAAAAATGCTGATTTTGATGCTATTAACCTTGAACTGTCTGTTTTTCTAGACCATTACTTGCTAAGCTTTCATGACCGCTGCGTGAATGCTAACTGGAGCCTGTTTAAAGAAAAAGTTGCTGCGCTCACTGAAAAATATGTTCCGCGCTTAGTCATCACCTCTAACCGTCAATCACCATGGTTCACTAAATCGTTAAAACGGCTCTGTAATAAGAAAAAACGCATGTTCCGCTCTGCAAAACTAACCGGTTCCCAAGAACGTTGGACTGCTTATCAGGCCGCGGCCCTTGAATATAAAAGTGCACTGAAGGATGCCAAAGATTTGTTTTTCATTGACACTTTACCTTCCCTTTTGATAAATAACCCTAGGCAATTTTGGAGCGTAGTTAACAAAAAAGACAATTCATCCATCAGCCTTAAAGACTCCAGTGACCAACTAATTCATCCTAATGAATGTGCAAATGTTCTAAACAGTGTATTCGTTTCAGCTTTTTCCAAAAATCAGTGTTCGGTAACCCCTGCATATAACAGTACTGACTTTTTACCGATGGATTCTATTGTCTTTGATCCTGCTGGAGTGGAAAAAAATAGTCGAAAAACAAAAGGTTTCTTCATCATGTGGTGTTGATAACATTAGTTCTAAGTTCTTGATTAAAACCAAAGTATACAGCGCAATAATACTCTCTAACCTATTTCAGCAATCTCTTGAAACAGCATGTATACCTGATGACTGGAAGGTTGGGAAGGTGATTCCCTTGCATAAATCTGGTGATCAACATTCCCCGCATAATTATCGACCCATCTCACTTACCAGCATTCCGTGTAAAATCATGGAGCATGTTATTTACTCTCACCTTGCATCGTTCCTTGATTCTAATGCCATTTTTACGGACAGTCAACATGGATTTCGGAAGTGGTTTTCTTGCGAAACACAGCTTTTAACCTTCACACATGATCTAAACTCATTTCTCGACAGGGGTTCCGTTGTCGACTGCATATTCCTCGATTTCTCAAAGGCGTTTGACAAGGTCTCTCATCAACTGCTTTTTTTAACTTAGTAACTTAACCTCGACCCTAACGTTCTTAGGTGGCTGCATTCGTTTCTCACTAATCGTTCACAATTTGTCACCGCTAATAATGCTTCTTCCTTCACTTCTCCAGTTGGATCTGGAGTACCACAAGGCTCTGTTCTAGGGCCTCTGCTTTTTCTTATATATATATCAATGACTTACCGGACAATCTATGTTCAACAACAAATCTTTTTGCTGATGACTGCGTCATATACCGCGAAATTAACAGTGACTCTGATATAGCTCTTCTTCAATCGGATATTGATCATGCTCTTGAATGGACTAACAAATGGAACATGGAACTAAACATAAAAAAGTGCAAGTACATGCGGGTTTCTCGTCGTAACACCACATTGCCTTCATATCGTCTTAATAATTGCAGCCTTGAGTCTGTGCCTTTTTACAAATATTTAGGTGTCTTCATTTCCCATAATCTTTCTTGGAAAGTACACATAGACTATGTAAGCAATAACGCTAACCGCATGCTGGGCTACATACGCCGTAACTTTAATCTTTCTTCTAGCTCCGTAAAACTGCTTCTCTACAAGTCGTTGGTTGGTAGTAAACTAGAATATGCTGCATCTATCTGGGACCCCTATCAAGAGACACTAATATACCAACTCGAATCTATACAGAACCATGCGGCCCGTTTCATTCTCTCGAATTATCACCGTAACTCTAGTGTCAGTGCCATGAAATCAAGCTTATCACTCCCACTACTGTCGCAACGTAGAAATATATCCCGCCTTTGTCTATTCCACAAGATTTACTACGATAACCCCATCCTTAAGAGAAAATTTATAACGCCACCTTGCTACGTTTCAGCTCGGATCGATCATCGTCATAAAGTTGGTATTCTTTCATGCCAAACAAACCACTTTTACAACTCATTCATCCCCAGCACATCGGCACAATGGAATCACCTTCCCCGATCGGTCGTCGAAATAAGTGACCATTCTGTGTTTAAATCGGCTTTAACTAACTTGATGGTAACATAGTACATGTAATTCTTGCGCCCTGCCGTTTATTCTTTTCAGCTTATGTGGTAGTTAAAACAGACCTGGTCTGCGTGGTATGCTTGTTTGCGTGGTATGCTTACTTTTATGCTTACTTTTATTCTTTGCTCATAATTTCGTGTTAAATGACTGTTAATTTGTTTGATTGTATTTGCTGTAACCTACTGATTTGCGCGAGCCATATTCTTGTTCACATTTTTGTGTTACTTGTGACTGCTGTTCCTTTGTTATTTTGTCTATTGTACCCCACTCCCCTCTGTAATGCCCTCGGGCCCTGAGGGTACTGAATAAAATAAAATAAAATAAGACATGCTGGGTTTTGTGCAGTACACTTACCCAAATAAGTTTCTGCTACACCTTTACTACATCGCCTCCATGATTCTTTGCTAAACTTGAAACTGAACCTGAAAAAAAACCAGCGAGAAAAGATGCAAGACCAGAGGAAGACGCACACAGACTGTCACCGGCGACAGTCTGTGTGCGTCTTCCTCTGGTCTTGCGTCTTTTCTCGCTGTTTTTTTTTTCACGTCAACATGTACCAACTCGCCCAACAATTCACGCTTCTATACTGAACCTGCACAACTTCAGTCGTTTCAGATAATAATAATAATAATAATAATTGATTTTTGGGGAAAGGAAATGGCGCAGTATCTGTCTCATATATCGTTGGACACTTGAACCGCGCCGTAAGGGAAGGGATAAAGGAGGGAGTGAAAGAAGAAAGGAAGAATAGAGAGGTGTAGTAGTGGAGGGCTCCGGAATAATTTCGACCACCTGGGGATCTTTAACTTGCACTGACATCGCACAGCACACGGGCGCCTTAGCGTTTTTCCTCCATAAAAACGCAGCCGCCGCGGTCGGGTTCGAACCCGGGAACTCCGGATCAGTAGTCGAGCGCCCTAACCACTGAGCCACCGCGGCGGGGCCATATTTTGGTTTTAATATGAGTACGTGGTGGTAACGTTTCAGGAACTTTGCTTTACTAATGTCAATGCCAATGCCAATGCAAATGTAATGTTAATTTTTTTTCTGACCACACCATTTTCAACCTGCTGGTGTTTTAGCTTTGCTGAGTACGAAATATTGCGCGAAAGCATGGTTTTGAAGCGAGGGCTTTCCTACACTAGGTAAAGCCGATTTCGAGGGCTCCGGAATAATTTCGACTACCCGTGGATCTTTAACATGCACTGACATCGCACAGCACAGGGCGCCTTAGCGTTTTGCCTCCATAAAAACGCAGCCGCCGCTGACGGGTTCGAACCCGCGAAAAACCAATTTTCATTTTCATTTTTCCGTGTGCTCTGCAACGTCAGAGCACGTTGAAGATCCCAAGGTGGTCGAAATAAACCGTAGACAACACACACACACACACACACACACACACACACACACACACACACACACACACACACACACACACACACACACACACACACACACACACACACACACACACACACACACACACACACACACACACACACACACACACACACACACACACACACACACACACACACACACACACACACACACACAC
Source organism: Amblyomma americanum (assembly GCA_030143305.2). Taxonomy (NCBI): domain Eukaryota; kingdom Metazoa; phylum Arthropoda; class Arachnida; order Ixodida; family Ixodidae; genus Amblyomma; species Amblyomma americanum. The sequence goes on from JARKHS020003995.1 coordinate 32,196, forward strand.
ACACACACACACACACACACACACACACACACACACACACACACACACACACACACACACACACACACACACACACACACACACACACACACACACACACACACACACACACACACACACACACACACACACACACACACACACACACACACACACACACACACACACACAACACACACACACACACACACACACACACACACACACACACACACACACACACACACACACACACACACACACACACACACACACACACACACACACACACACACACACACACACACACACACACACACACACACACACACACACACACACACACACACACACACACACACACACACACACACACACACACACACACACACACACACACACACACACACACACACACACACACACACACACACACACACACACACACACACACACACACACACACACACACACACACACACACACACACACACACACACACACACACACACACACACACACACACACACACACACACACACACACACACACACACACACACACACACACACACACACACACACACACACACACACACACACACACACACACACACACACACACACACACACACACACACACACACACACACACACACACACACACACACACACACACACACACACACACACACACACACACACACACACACACACACACACACACACGAGATACCTGATTTAATATCTGTTGCTGATCCTTGGACCCAAGATATTATACTTATTTTTGGAATCTGGAGGAGTGCTAGACGCACTCTGGCACGGGTCGGCCCGGTATTACTACCGGGCTCCGGGATCGGCTATTACTACCGACTGCCTCCGGGATCGGCGCAGGGGGCCTATGGGCCTAGTAGCGCGCGCTTTCCTCTCCTATCCTTTAACTTTCCTACTTTCAGCACGCGGCAGCGAGCGTGGCTCGGCTTTTAAGAGAATTTTATTTTTCCGAAAATATCTACAGTGCTAAGGACTCTTTACACAAGTGGTCTGGTTTCCAAGGTCATCACAATGAGCCATTATTGTGCAGGCATCACATATATGCAAATGACATTTCAGTGGACAATTCCTGGTTTCTACACGAGCTGGCTTAAAGCAGCTTCATTATGCGAACTTAAGTGGAATACAAGGAAGGAAAAGATGAGCAACACTCGCCAAACTTCCTAATACGGAAGGATGGGCGTGGACACACCTCTATCGCTTACAACAATGAACCTTGTCGACCAGCGGAGGAGGGAGAGCCTCCTCACCCAACACGACGAGTTCTTCATTCAAGTGTTTCAGCATCAATGTTCAAAGGCGGTACAGTAAAGGGAACACTGCTGTCTGCGGGCTTACCCGCAAGGCAGCAAGTCCCCTCCTTTTCCAGAGTACATAAGCACCCACACACATTATTATTTCAACAAAGAAATCGCGACTGCGACTCTGCCAGCGCATGCGCACCTGGAACATGCGCGCTACCAAGCGCCAGAAACTGCGCGCGACTGGGCATTCAAAAACGCCATGGTTCAGAGTTTCAGTTCGATCGCATTGCGGACATGAGGCGGAGGGCGCCACGCCCCACGACGCAAGGCGGTCAGCTGTGGGTAACGCTTCCCATTCGCGAAGACAGGTGAAATTGGATACATCATCAGGGAGAGAGGCAAAGATTCTTTGCTTCCGCCTTTTGCGCACTTTCCTGCGCTGGTCTACATTCAGGGTGCGAAATGCAACATATTCGCAAGTTTCAGTCGCGAACGATTCTTTCAAATCACAGTCAGGAAGTGTTCCTTTTCTCAAAATGCAACTTTCAATTTTCAGTTCTTTCGGTCTTCTTTCTCTTCCTCCTTTATTCCTTCCCTTAATAAATAATAATTGGATGGGGAGGAAAGGAAATGGCGCAGTATCTGTCTCATATATCGTTGGACACCTGAACCGCGCCGTAAGGGAAGGGTAAAGGAGGGAGTGAAAGAAGAAAGGAAGAGAGAGGTGCCGTAGTGGAGGGCTCCGGAATAATTTAGACCACCTGGGGATCTTTATCGTGCACTCACACCGCACAGCACACGGGCGGGCGCCTTAGCGTTTTGCCTCCGTAACGCTAAGGCGCCCGTGTGCTCTTCGATGCCAAAGAAAGAAATAAAAATTGGTTTTTGGGGAAAAGAGATGGCGCAGTATCTGTCTCACATATCGGCCGACACCTGAACCACGCCGTAAGGGGAGGGATAAAGGGGGACTAAGAGAAGAAAGGAAGAAAGAGGTGCTTCTAGCCTTAGTGAAGGGCTCCGGATTAATTTAGACCATATTTAACGTGCACTGACATCGCACAGCACACGGGCGCCTTAGCGTTTCGCCTCCGCCGATGTCGGGTTCGAACCCGTGTACTCCGGATCAGTAGCCGAGCGCCCGCTTCCCCTGCAATTTTGTCGCAGATTCATGCTGATTAGGTTTAAGACATGCTGTGTTTTGTGCAGTACACTATCCCAAAAAAAGTTTCTGCCACAGCTTTACTAAAGTGCCTCATGATGTGTTGCTAAACTTCAAACTTAACCTGCACAACTTCAGTCGTTTCAGATGATAGGATGGAAATTGGAAGGCGTCATATTTCGTTTTCAATAGCAGTCCGTGGTGATAACGTTTCAGACACTTTCAACCGGTTATAATGTGTATGTCGAATAAGTTTATTTCTAAGCACACCACTTTCAACCTGTTCCGAAAATTCGCTGGTAATTTAGCACTGCTCAGTACGAGATAGTGTGCGAACGCACTGGTTTTTAAGCGAAAGCTTTCCTACACTATGTTAAGCAGATTCCGCCGTGCGGTGCCGGTTGGTCTTCAAGTTAGCCAGCGGTCATGTGTGGCAATTGACTTTTGACCTCTCCATTCGCTCGGTAGAGGGTGGTAGAATAGGCCGCAGCGTTCATTGGGTCAGCAGCCTCTTGCGATCAACCACTAACTGCCACCTGCCAGGGTCGCAAGTTGGGCGCGCTGCAGCTGCCTATCCAGTATGCAGAACGCACTCAAGATTACAGACCCCAAGCCGCGTTTACTTGCCCTGACACAGCACAGCTTTCGATCTCTAGCCAGGTTCAGCTGTAGTTAAACCGCAGCGAATTTTAAAACCGAAAGCTTTTACCACTTTCGTCAGGGCGACTTCGCCGTCGCCTCACGTTTGATCTTGAACATTCTTGTCCTGTGCTGTTGCTGACAGGAAGAACGGAAAGTGCACGGGACTGCCAACTGGCTCAAGCCGAGCCACGCTCGCTGCCGCGTGCTGAAAGTAGGAAAGTTTAAGGATAGGAGAGGAAAAATAGTAAGAAAAGGCGCCGCGCGCTAATAGGCCCATAGGCCCCGGGCCGATCCCGGAGGCAGTGCAATACCGGGCCGACCCGTGCCGGAGTGCGTCTAGCACTCCGCCATATTCCAAAAATAAGTTTAATATCTTGGGTCCAAGGGCCAGCAACACATATTAAATCAGCTATCAGATGCCATTTGAACATCCTTGATGCGGCGGCTGTGTTTTTATGGAGGCAATAACGCTAAGGCACCCGTGTGCTGTGTGATGTCAGTGCACGTTGAAGATCCCCAAGTGGTCGCAATTATTTCGGAGCCCTCCACTACGGCACCTCCTTCTTCCTTTCTTCTTTCACTCCCTCCTCTATCCCTTCTCTTACGGCGTGGTTCAGGTGTCCAACGATATATGAGACAGATACGGCGCCATTTCAATTTCATGTAAATCAATTATTATTATTAGTTGTTGGGAAAAGGAAATGGCGCAGTATCTGTCTCTCATATCGGCGGACACTTGAACTGCGCCGAAAGGGAAGATATAAAGAAAGGACTATAAAGGAAGGCCCCTCTTTCTTCCTTTCTTCTTTCACTCCCTCCTTTATCCCTTCCATTACGGCGCTGTTCAGGTGTCCGCCAATACGTGAGAAAGATACTGGACTATTTCCTTTCCCCAAAAGCCAATTTTCAAGGGACGGACTGAGAGAAGAAAGGAAGAAAGGTGCCGTAGTGGAGATCTCCGGAATAATTTCGACCACCTGGCGATCTTTTTAACGTGCACTGACATCGTACAGCACATGGGCGGCTTTGCGCTTCACCTCCATCGAAACGCAGCCGCCGCGGCCGGGTTCGAGCCCGGGTACACCGGTTTTTCAGCAGCGCAGGGGACAAAGGACGTGACAAGTGCACAGACACGGCGCTGAAATTACAACTGGTTTATTGAGGTGATTTTCACTACTTAAATAAAGTGGCAACCAATCTCAAATGAAAAGACAGATACACAAAACAGATTGACGAAAATGATAATTCCTGAGCACAGGTCTACAGTGGCACAAGACCAGCTGCGCAAGTTTTTCAATTCTCATCAAGGAAACGTAGTTCTTTATCAGACAGAGCTATTGAGGCAACGCTTACGCATTCATCTTTGAATTTATGGATTTCATGAGCTTCAATGATTTCACGAGTGATTTTTGTTCTATTATCTGACAGCACTCGACACTGAGTGAGAACAGAATAACACGGCAGTTTTTTGTTCTTTTTTCTTTCCTCTGTGCAGTCTCTGCAATGAATGCCAAGGTGACGGGAAGCGGTGCCGCTCACGTTGTTGTTGTGTTCCCGCAACCGGTCGTTGAGGCAACGACCAGTTTGCCCCGTGTAGTGCTTGCCACATGTGAGCGGAAACCTGTACACAACATTACTGCTACTTGGTACAAAACCTTTCTGGTGTTTCTTATCGCAGCCAACCATCCTTTCATTGCTGCTGTTTACAATATGGCAGAGTTTGGAGAGCTTATCGGCTATGCATGAACCAATGCAGACGCCATTACTCTGGAGGTAAACAGATTCATTCCAGGAGGAAAATGTCGAGTTAAGGTAAAAAGTAAGGAGTTCCAAGAAGTTGCTATTGCTGATGCCTGCAGAATTCTGGAAAGCTACCACACCAAAGGAATCAATGCATTCTTCAACGCTTGCCAGGAGTTTCTTTTGCGGAAGGGAATAATATAAATCTTTTATATCGATAGAGCAGGCCGAAAAGCCTTTCCCTGGGTTTTGTTGCAAGAAAGCGATTACTTGGTTAGAACTCTTCACCTGAAAAGGGTCGTCAATGGTTAATAGTTGCAGCTTGTCTTGCAAAAATAACGCGACAGACTTTTGCCATGTGCCATCCTCGGTGACCTTTGCTCGAAGTGGGTAGTCCAGCTTGTGAGTTTTGGCTGTGAAGAATATCCTTATGCAGGACCCCTTGCTTTTGTCTATACACTTGGCTAGGGATTCCAAATTCATTTGTGCACACATTTTCCGTGCTCGGGATTTCACTTTACTTAGAGCGACATCGCTTCTCTGCCGGAAAGTTGAACTGATAGCATTTTCTGCTTTCGATAAGTAGAGCGCTTTTGGCATCACAGCAAAACCTCCCTCTTTATCAGCCGGTAATAGGGTCAGCGAGTTGTTCTTTAAAAACTAAAAGGTGAATTTGATTGGAATTCTACACCTGGTAGGTTTACACTTTGTCAAAATGTACACTCCATCCGAAACACATCGGTCCACTTCAGGAGCCGCTGCTAGGCTGGAAACTTGTCTCACCATCGCAAGAAGTTCCGGTGCCGATCGCCTGGGTTCCACGGCGAACTTTGGTCCTCGTCTAAGGACGTCTTGTACTTGTTCCGGCAAGGACACTTCACCGTAGGTGTGGACCGGACTGAAGCTTTCCTGATGCGTCTTCTTAGTGATGGCTCGAAGCTGCGGCAGCGCGCATTGCCATACTGAGCTACATTTATCTCGCGCACCATGACAGGCTCCTTGATAGTCAACTAGACGAAAGCGTGGCTCGTGTTTTTAGGTTTGTAGATGATTTTTTAGTTTTTATGACATGTGCAGTTACTGACGCAGAGACCTCGGTCTCGAAAGTTTTATCAATTTTTCACACCTGTCTTGACCATCTTGTTTTCACGCATGAAACGCCTTCTGAAGGAAAGTTACGTTTTTTAGATCTTCCCATGTGCCTCAACAATAGCCATGTGTGCTGGCGTTACGAGCCACGATGCCAGAAACCCCTCACGCCTTTCGCTTCTGCACATTCTAAGCTAGTAAAGCGCGGCATAGCAAAGTTGTGTTTAAGAAATGCCCTAGAAAAATCATGCCATCATGCGATGCAAGGCAGCTATCAAAATCAGGTGGTACGCTTACAAGCAGCAGGATACCCTTCCAACCTTCTGATTGCAGTATCAGAGAGCCTGTTAAGAGAAATAATTAATTCAGACCGCAGAGATTCCACTGAAAGGCACAAGGAAGAAAAAAGAAAGTCTGTGGTTATTCCTTATCTACACCGCATTTCACATAATCTGAAAAGGGTGGGAGCGCGTGCCGATGTAAACGTTGTTTTTTTTCCGCGCCCGATAAGCTCTCCAAACTCTGCCATATTGTAAACAGCAGCAATGAAAGGATGGTTGGCTGCGATAAGAAACACCAGAAAGGTTTTGTACCAAGTAGCAGCAATGTTGTGTACAGGTTTCCGCTTACATGTGGCAAGCACTACACGGGGCAAACTGGTCGTTGCCTCAACGACCGGTTGCGGGAACACAACAACAACGTGAGTGGCACCGCTTCCCGTCACCTTGGCATTCAGTGCAGAGGCTGCTCAGAGGAAAGAAAAAAGAACAAGAAACTCGCCGTGTTATCCTGTTTTCACTCAGTGTCGAGTGCTGTCAGATAATAGAACAAAAATCACTCGTGAAATCATTGAAGCCCATGAAATCCATAGATTCAAAGATGAATGCGTAAGCGTTGCCTCAATAGCTCTGTCTGATAAAGAACTACGTTTCCTTGATGAGAATAGAAAAACGTGCGCAGCTGGTCTTGTGCCACTGTAGACCTGTGCTCAGGAATTATCACTTTCGTCAATCTGTTTTGTGTATCTGTCTTTTCATTTGAGATTGGTTGCCACTGTATTTAAGTAGTGGAAAGTCGACCTCAATAAAACTCAGTTGTAAGTGCAGCGCCGTGTCTGTGCACTTGTCTCGTCCTTTGTCCCCTGCGCTGCTGGAAAACCGTGTCACACCAACTTGCCCAAGCTTCTACAGTATCGGGTACACCGGATCAGTAGATGAGGGGCCCCGACCACTGAGACACGGGGGCTTTAGAAATTGAAACTAAAAGATACGGCGCAGTATCTGTTTCATATTTCGGCGGACACGTGAACCGTGCCGTAAGGGAAGGGATAAAGTCGGGAAGAGAAGACATGAAGAAAGGGGTGCCATAGTGGATGGCTTCGGAATAATTTCGATCACCTGGTTATCTTTAATGTGCACTGACATCGCAGCGACACACGCACACTTTTGCGTTGAAAACAACTTTAATTAGACGAAAGAAATAATCTTCCAGGGTGGTCCCCTACTGGTCTAGGAGCCCACGGGCTTGTGCTTCACATAAAGCCCGATCCACCAGCCATTTCCGGCCGGTGGGCTGAGCGGTCCGTAAAGCAGCCTCCCAGGAACTATGATTGCGGATGAGGGGTACTGCCTGCAGGGAAGGACATTCCCAATAGTAGTGGAAAAGTGTGCTTCTGGGCACGCCACAGGTGTTATAATGAGGAGGAAAGGTGGGGTGAAAGCATGACAGACGGTAGGGTGAAATAAAGCAGCCCGTCTCTAATTGTCGCAATGTGGCGCTGGATAGGGGCGGCAAGGTGCTGTGGGGTGGCGGTAATGTCATGCGGCTGAATTTGTAGAATGTGGTGATCTGATGATATGTATAAAGGACCGATGGGGCCTCTTGCGCAGGGTTGGGTGCCAGATCGACCGGGGTCCGGGAGGAGAGTTCTCGGGCCAGCGCATGAACGCGCTCATTGCCGGGGATCGAGGCATGCCCAGGGATCCACGACAGAGTAACCGTTCGGTCGAGAGTGGTGGCTGTGCCAAGAAGACGGTGTGTGGCCGGCGTCGCCACGTCATTTAGGTAGTGGAGGTATGCGGCCTGGAAATCTGTGCAAATTTCGGTTGTGTTTTTGCCAATGGTGGAGTGGGCCAGAGCAGTTGCGAAGGCGGCTCCTTCCGCCTCTGCAGGTGAATTAGTCCGGATAGTGGCGGTGGCCCCCACTGTGCCGTCTTCATAGGCTGCGACTGCCGTGAAGAATCCTGCTTTAGAATTTTCCTGCTGCGTCCACATAAAGGATATCCAGCGGTTGCTGTATGTTTTGGTGTAGTAGCTCGCTCGAGCCTGCCGCCTACTCTAATGTAGGCTAGCGCTCATACTGCGTGGCAGGGGCTTCTGATATATGTGATCCTGCGTGCGCAGAGAAATCATGTAAGGTGTAGGATTTGTTGGGGTGAGAATGGGTGGATTGAGACGGAGCTGTGGCAGTAGGCATTGTCCTGTTTCCGTGCCGCTAAGGCGGACTAATTGGTTCGTGCGTTGAGCCTCTATTAATTCGATCACGGTATCCTGTGGGTACCTGTGGCCAGGAGACGTTTCGTGCTAAACGTCCGTAAAAGACGTAGGGCGGAGGTGACACACGTGCGTATTAGGATGTCTGCCTGTTGTGTTTGGCGCTGAGTGAGTATGTGGTATGGGAGGTGGTATGCGGCTAATGATTATATAAATATAAATAATAAATAATTGGTTTTGGGGAAAGGAAATGGCGCAGTATCTGTCTCATATATCGTTGGACACCTGAACCTTTGCCGTAAGGGAAGGGATAAAGGAGGGAGTGAAGGAAGACAGGAAGAAGAGGTGCCGTAGTGGAGGGCTCCGGAATAATTTCGACCACTTGGGGATCTTTAACCTGCACTGACATCGCACAGCACACGGGCGCCTTAGCGTTTTTCCTCCATAATGACGCAGCCGCCGCGGTCGGGTTCGAACCCGGGAACTCCGGATCAGTAGTCGAGCGCCCTAACCACTGAGCCACCACGGCGGGGCTAATGATTAATGCATTTGTCATATTTAGGGTCTCGCGTTCCGACAGTCCATGATTGTGTGCTGCCACCCGCTTAATTAGTGCAGCCACCTGCTTGGTCTGTCTTTGCAAGAGCTGAAGGGTGGCGGTTGCATCGAGTGTGTTGTTAATGAGAAAGCCGAGAATCTTCACCAGAGACACCTGAGGCACTGGATTCCCGTACATCTGCAGTTCAATGGGGGGTCACTGGGGAGGGGTTTCAGCTGCAAGAGTTCCGATTTATTTGGAGAGCAACGGAGGCCTGTGTTTGCTAATTGGGTGGTGGTGATGTCTATGGCAGTTTGCAGGATATCCTGGGCTGTTCCAATGGATCCTCCCGTTGTCCAGAGCGTTATATCATCTGCATATATGGCTGTGTGGAGCCCAGGGATAGCACCAAGGGCCTTTGCTAGTGGCGTTAGGCCAATGTTAAAATGCAAAGGTGATAGGACCGCCCCTTGTTGGGATTCTTCGGTTAGGCAGTGGTAAAGGCTGGGAGGCGACATCCCCAAGGTGGAGTTCTGCCGTGCGTCCCTGAAGCAAGGCCCGAACATATTGCCATTTGCGCGTGCCGCAGCCCGTGGTGGCTAATGTCGTCAGGATATGGCCATAGCTTATTGTGTCGAAAGTCTTATGAAAATCCAGGGCCAGTATGGCTCGCGTAGCGGCTGTACGGCGCTTAGTGTAAACGAGAGACTCTTTAAGGGCGAGAAGTACGTCTTGCGCCGAGATGTTTGGACGGAAGCAAAATTGAACGTTGGAGAGAAACCCTGTTGTTTCTAGGAACGGTTGCAGGCGATTGAGAATGACATGATCCAAGAGCTTGCCCACACAGCTCGTTAAGGAGATGGGGCGCAAATTTTGGAAAGTGAGGGGTTTGCCCGGTTTGGGCATAAATCGCATGCTGGCATGGGTCCAGGCTGATGGGTGCGTCCCAGTGTGCCTGTGGTTATTAAAGCTCTCAGTGAGATCCTGGAGGGAGACTTCGTCCAGATTGAGTAGTGCCTTGTACGTAAAACGCGGCCGCCGCGTTTCGATGGAGGCGATCCGCAAAGGCGCCGAATTTTAAGAGCCTTCTATTGCTCTCGCGTCAACGGTACGTCTGTCTCAAGGTATTTCTGATGGTTCCACAGTAAATAGCCTATGTTTGTCGTCGTTTTATGGCCATCAGTGCCATCTCCAACATAAAGGAAGACTGAGCAGTGAGCGCCGACCGCACAAGAACTTTGTTTACATCGTGCATTTGGACTGCTCTGTTGTGTTTTGATTGCTTCATGGCCAAGCACGACTGCGAGCCCATAGCCATGATGCGCCATGATGAACATGGCCATGATCAACATGATGACCATAGCCACGATGCGCCTACCTGCCCTGCTGGGTGCGGCGGAAGGGGTCCAGCACGCGCAATACGCCGATGACATCACCATCCGGGCTACGCAAGAACGCCTAGGGGATATGGAGACCAGACTTCAAACGGCCGTCAGCATAGTGGATCGCTATGTCGAAGACTGTGGTTTGCAATGCTCCCCGCAGGAATCGGAATTCCTGCATCTGCGCCCCTCGCGCACATGCTCGACAAAAATCAACCTCTCCTTGCAAAGCGGTCCCATTCACGAATCCAAGGAAATCAGAGTCCTCTGACTCTTCATAGACAACCAGCGACTCTGCAACACAACATTCGCCAAGCTCCGAGCAGGTGGGGGACCAGGTGGGCAGCATGGTCCGCCGGGTTTCCAACAAGCGCGATGGGTTACGATGCAAAGACGCCTTGCGGCTGGCGAACGCATTCGTGACCAGTCGACGCTTGTATTCGACTCCCTACTTCCACCTGCGGAAACAGGAAAAGGATGCCCTTGAGGTCATTCTCTGCAAAATCATGAAACGATCGAGCGCTGGACCTCCCGGTCTCTACCTCTACCAGCCACCTCATGGCACTGGGGCTGGTGAACACTTTCAGGGACCTACGGGAGGCCCACCTCAACAAACATACACTCGCCTCACAAAGACAGAGTCGGTTCGCCACCTTCTAGCCCATCTTCACATCCAGCACACCAAGATCACCGAGGAGAGATGCCGCCTTCCCGTACACTGGAGACGCGCCCTCCACGTGCGGCCTCTCCCCAACAACATGTGCTAAGAGGACCATAATGGCAGCTGCCTGGCGCGGGCGGAAGCCTTGGACTGCCATTTTGGGAGCAAACCAGGAGTACTCTACGTAGACGCCTTCGGCCCGTACCACAGGGGATGGTACATCGCCACGGTCGTGCACGAGGGCAAACAGTAGGCGGCCTTACTTTCAAGGCCCAGTCAGCAATTCACGCAGAAGAGGTTGCCATCGCCCTGGCAGCCTCCGACTCCTCCTCCAAATACATAATCACCGACTCGCGAGGGGCTTGTCGAAACGTCGAGCAAGGGTGGGCTACTCCCCTGGCTTATCGCATCTATCAAAATTGTAGCCGAGACTCCGATCCTGCGCACCGATCTATTATTTGGGCTCCAGGTCACCAAGGCCTTCACGGAAACAAAGCAGCCGACGCCGCCGCCCGCGCGCTCTCTCTCCGGGCGTTTCCCTCGGGACCCGACGATGACCAGGACTCCGATTTCAATCCGGTTTACACTTTTAAGGAAATATGCGATTACTACAAATCCACCCACCAAACTCTTCCCACTCCTTGCAAAGGGCTGGGGAAGGCCAACGAGCGGGTACTCCTGCGCCTGCTCACTAACACGATGCTGTGCCCGGCAACTCTAAAGCATTTCAATCCTCAATTCGACGGGCGGTGCTCACACTGTGGGGAGGTGTCGGACACCTACCACATGGTGTGGGCCTGCCAGCAGAACCCATCCCTACCCCCTATCCCAAACCCCACCCGAGAGGACTGGGAGGCGACCCTGTCCGGCTGCTGCACCCTCCACGCCCAAAGGGCCTTAACGCAGCGTGCCCGGGCTGCGGCAACCGCCAATGGGGTGCCTGACTAGGCATCCCACCTAGCGGTTGTAAGGGCGTGACCCCTCAGGTCACGACCCCCAACACCTCTCTCTATGATTAATAAATATTTTCACCCCCACCACCTCCCAGTGAAGGAAGGAACGTGACCGGAACCACGACCTGTTCCGAGGACTGCGGAAGCCACCTCCAAGACTTCCCGCTTGCGCGGCTCTTCAAAAAAGACACGCTCGAACCTGCTCGTTTCTAAAAAAAAACACGAAACCTGGAAAAAACTCGAGCTCCAGCACCGCAAGTCCCTGCGCGTGTGCCTAGGCCTGCCCAAAAACTCGCAGTGCGCCGCAACATTGGCCGGGGCAGGAGCCTGGCCACTTGTGCTCCAAGCAGCGCGCAGGGCACTGAATCACATCGACCGGCTTCACCGCGCACCGGACGGCGGCTCGCTGCTGCAGCGTATACGCTCGCACCCGCGCTCACGAATGGGCGCGGCGCTTCTCGAGTATGAGCAATTGACTCAAGGCCCACCCCCCTACGGCTCCGGCGCGCCCTGGCCTGCTGCCTAGGAGGTACAGCGAGAGATCGTCGGCATCGCGGGAAAGCGGAGCACACCCCTCTGTGCTGTGCAGCATCTGGCCAGAGCCGTAATAAACGAGGAACTCCAGGACCATCTCCTCGTGTACACCGACGGCTCAGTGGCCCGCGACAGCTGCTCCCTTGCAGCGGCGGCTACCATCCCCGCCCTGCGACTGCACAGCCAGCAACACGCAACCTTCCTGGGCTCCTCCATCACGGCGGAGTTGATGGGGATCCGGCTCGGGCTGGACCTGCTGCTCGCCCTGCAGCCGCCCAGGAGTGCTCTGCTGTGCGACTCCCGCACCGCCCTCAGCCGCCTGCAATCTAACGCCCGCGGTACCCCACTAGTGCGGGAAATTCGCTCGCGTATCGAGCGCCTCGCGCAGATAGGATGTGCCGTGCGTGCACAGTGGGTGCCCGGTCTCTGCGGTATCGCCAGCAACGAAGAAGCTGACGACCTCGCGACCGCTGCACACCAACTACCTGCCAGCGATCTGCCCCTTGCGCTGGAGGACGTGCGTGCGGCCATCCACGACCATCTCCGAAAGCAGCACCCCGACCCACGCATCGCAGGAGGTGAGCGCATCGACAGTATCACCGACTGTCTCGCACTTACATGATCGCAACGTGTAATGATCCTCCGCGCGCGCATTGGCTGCGTGTGGCCCGGGGAACGACGGAAGCGTCAAGGAATCGCGACGAGTGATGTGTGTGACGGATGCGGTTTAGTGGAAACACTAGAACACCTGCTCCTTCACTGTGCCCCGTTCGCCGATGCTCGTCGCGATATGCTTACTACCAGACAACCTCAAGACGCTATTGTGGCCGCAGGGCAGTGCGCGCACTCGTGAACGAACCTTGGTGAGCCTCTGTGCATTCCTCGAACACACGGGCTTCACGTCCCGTCTGTTCTCCTTCAGGTAGTTACACGCAGTGACCGAACGCTCCGCGAGTTCTACCTTGAACGATTAATAACTGGACGCCCCACTCCAGTTGTAGCCAACACAGTGCTGTGCGCGCGTGTGTTTTAATTCCTCCAACATGAACTAATCACGTGCACAACCTGGACACATTTGTTATTGTGTAAATAGTTTGTATATATTACTTCTCCCCCATCCTCTCTTCCTGTCCCCTCACCTCTTTCATTTCATTTCTCCATTCTGCCTGCTGTCCTTTATTTCCGCTGACCCAGCTCAGATGCTCAGATGTATCGATGGCAGATGCCGGGGCTAGCAAAAATCTTTTCCTTCCTTTTTACTATTATTTTAATAAAAAACCACTACACACCACCACCACCAACCTGCTCGTACCCATTCCCACGGCTACGTCACATGAAGTGTGAACATATAGACAGTGGGAGGGGGGAACATTTGCTCTATTTATACAGATTGCCACCATGTCTGAGTTTTCTGCTGTCATAAATACAGAAGATGTAACCTGCAACCGGTTGGTTGGTTGGTTGGGTATTTTTTAGGGAATGGAATTGGCGCGGTACCTATCTCACATATCGACGGACACCTGAACCGCGCCGTAAGGGAAGGGATAGAGGAGGGACTAAGAGAAGAAAGGAAGAAAGAGGTGGCATAGTGGGAATAATTTTGACCACCTGGGGATCTTTAACGTGCATTGACATCGCACAGCGCACAGGCGCCTGAGCGTTTCTCCTCCATCGAAACGCAGCCGCCCAGTTCGGTTTAAAGCTCGGGAACTCCGGATCGGAAAGAAAGAAAATTGGTTTTTGGGGAAGAGAAATGGTGTAGTATCTCTCTCAGATATCGGCCGACGCCTGAACTACGCCGTAAGGGAAGGGATAAAGGAACGACTAAGAGAATAAAGAAAGAAGAAAGAGGTGCCGTAGTGGAGGGCGCCTGAATAATTTCGACCACCCGGGGATCTTTAACTTGCATTGACATCGCACAGCAAACGGGCACCTTAGCGTTTCGCCTCCATTGAAACGCGGTCGCCGCGGTCGGGTTCGAACCCGGGTACTCCGTACCAGTAGCCGAGTACACGTCCAAACCACTGAGCCACCGCGGCGGGTGAGGCAGTTACTGCGCTTATGATTTCTTGACTAAGTTACGCTGAGAAATCTTTACTAAGATTGCGTTGAAACTGCAGGGCAGTGAAAGCCGTCGCTGCAGTTTTGTCGCAGCTTCATGCTTATTAAGATTAAGACATGCTGGGTTTTGTGCAGTACACTTACCGAAATTAGTTTCTGGTACAGCTTTACTACATAGCCTCCATGATTCTTTGGTAAACTTGAAACTGAACCTGCACAACTTTAGTCGTTTCAGATGACAGGATGGAAATTGGAATGGGTCGTATTTTGGTGTTAATATCAGTACGTGGTGGTAATGTTCAGGCACTTTTTATCCTTTACTAATGCCAATGCAATGCAAATGTGATAATTTTTTTTCTGGGCACACCATTTTCAACCTGCTGGTGTTTTAGCGTTCCTGAGTTCGAAATATTGCGCGAAAGCACGGTTTTGAAGCGAGAGCTTTCCTACACTAGGTAAAGCCGATTTCGAGGGCTCCGGAATAATTTAGACTACCTGTGGATCTTTAACATGCATTGACATCGCACAGCACACGGTGCCTTAGCGTGTTGCCTCCATAAAAACGCAGCCGCCGCTGTCGGGTTCGAACCCGCGAAAAACCAATTTTCATTATCATTTTTCCGTGTGCTCTGCAACGTCAGAGCACGTTAAAGATCCCAAGGTGGTCGAAATAAAGCGCGCGCGCACACGCGCGCACACACACACACACACACACACACACACACACACACACACACACACACACACACACACACACACACACACACACACACACACACACACACACACACACACACACACACACACACACACACACACACACACACACACACACACACACACACACACACACACACACACACACACACACACACACACACACACACACACACACACACACACACACACACACACACACACACACACACACACACACACACACACACACACACACACACACACACACACACACACACACACACACACACACACACACACACACACACACACACACACACACACACACACACACACACACACACACACACACACACACACACACACACACACACACACACACACACACACACACACACACACACACACACACACACACACACACACACACACACACACACACACACACACACACACACACACACACACACACACACACACACACACACACACACACACACACACACACACACACACACACACACACACACACACACACACACACACACACACACACACACACACACACACACACACACACACACACACACACACACACACACACACACACACACACACACACACACACACACACACACACACACACACACACACACACACACACACACACACACACACACACACACACACACACACACACACACACACACACACACACACACACACACACACACACACACACACACACACACACACACACACACACACACACACACACCACACACACACACACACACACACACACACACACACACACACACACACACACACACACACACACACACACACACACACACACACACACACACACACACACACACACACACACACACACACACACACACACACACACACACACACACACACACACACACACACACACACACACACACACACACACACACACACACACACACACACACACACACACACACACACACACACACACACACACACACACACACACACACACACACACACACACACACACACACACACACACACACACACACACACACACACACACACACACACACACACACACACACACACACACACACACACACACACACACACACACACACACACACACACACACACACACACACACACACACACACACACACACACACACACACACACACACACACACACACACACACACACACACACACACACACACACACACACACACACACACACACACACACACACACACACACACACACACACACACACACACACACACACACACACACACACACACACACACACACACACACACACACACACACACACACACACACACACACACACACACACACACACACACACACACACACACACACACACACACACACACACACACACACACACACACACACACACACACACACACACACACACACACACACTCTGTTATTAAACTTATTGTAAGACTGGGGCTTAACGAAGAAGACGACGAGAAGCGCCGAACATTGCGAAGCTCGAGCGTCGAACGCTCGGTTGCTCGTGCGTGCTCTGGACTGAACGCGGTCTCTGTTCTGTGCCTGGACGGTTCGGCTGGTTGTTCGTGACGCTGTGCTTATTACTGTGCTGTGCTCTTATTACTGTTATGGAGGAAAAACGCTAAGGTGCCCGTGTGCTGTGCGATGTCATTGCACGTTAAAGATCCCCAGGTGGTCGAAATTATTCCGGAGCCCTCCACTACGGCACCTCATTCTTCCTTTCTTCTTTCACTCCCTCTCTTATCCCTTCCCTTACGGCGCGGTTCAGGTGTCCAACGATATATGAGACAGATACTGCGCCATTTCCTTTCTCCAAAAACCAATTATTATTATTATTATTCTTATTACTGTGGTGTGCTGTGTGTGCTGTATTAGTAGTGTGCTGTGTTCTTATTACAAGTGGTGGAGGTGGCAACGATCCCTCGCCCTGGAGCTTCGCACCCGCGCATTGACTACCACCTCTGCAATGCCTGTGACCGTCACCCAAACCGCTTCACCGCTTCCGTCGGGTGTCTTCTGTTCCGGCGCCGAGCGGCAGCGTGACCCGACCATCTTCAGCGGCACAGATGACACGGATGTGGAGGATTGGTTGGCCTCCTATGAACGCGTAAGCGCATACAACAAGTGGGACGATAGCGTCAAGCTCACCTACGTTATCTTTTATCTGAGCGACGTAGCCAATCTCTGGTTTCGCAACCACGAGGCTGACATCTCAAGCTGGGCAGCTCTAAAAACCAGTCTGACAGAAGTCTTTGGCCGTCCCGCCGTGCGAAAGCTTCGCGCCGAGCAACGCTTGCGAAGTCGGGCCCAGCAAACCGGTGAAAACTTCACCAGTTATATAGAAGATGTCATCGACCTCTGCAAGCGTGTCAACCCTTCTATGAGCGAGGCCGACAAGATCCAGTGGTTCTGGCCTAGAAAAAAGACGGTTCCATCCGGTTCTGCGGGGACTACCGTTGTCTGAATAAGATTACACGCAAGGACGTTTACCCTCTCCTCCGTATCGACGATGCCCTTGTCTGCCTGCAGGGCTCTGAGTTCTTTTCTTCATTGGACTTGCGCTCCGGTTACTGGCAGGTGCCGATGGCGGAAGCCGATCGCCCAAAAACTGCATTCGTCACACCCGACGGGCTCTATGAATTTAATGTCATGCCTTTCGGCCTCTGCAATGCACACGCCACATTCGAGCGCATGATGGACAACATACTTCGAGGGCTCAAATGGCACACATGCCTTTGTTATCTAGACGACGTTGTAATCTTTTCCCCGGACTTTCCGTCTCACCTCCAGCGCCTCGAGACTGTTCTTCGCTGCCTGGCCGACGCTGGCCTCCAATTAATTTGAAAAAGTGCCGCTTCGGAGCTCGGCAGCTCAGCATTCTCGGTCATGTCGTATCGAAGGATGGCGCTCTCCCGGACCCGGCCAAGTTGCGAGCTGTGGCCGAATTTCCAAAGCCCACTTCTGTAAAAGACCTCCGCAGCTTCGTCGGCCTCTGCTCCTACTTCCGCCGCTTTGTCCGCAATTTTGCCACTATCGTCGACCCCCTGAACAAGCTCCTTTCCACCCACGACCTTTCGGCCTGGTCGCCAGCCTGTGATGAAGCGTTTACGACACTCCGTCGCCTCCTCACCACTCCACCAATTCTGCGTCACTTCGACCCTCGTTCTCCGACGGAACTCCCCACCGATGCCAGTGGCGTCGGCCTCGGTGCCGTACTCGCTCAACGCAAGCAAGGCTTTGACGAATACGTTGTCGCTTACGCTAGCCGGACACTCACAAAAGCTGAAGCCAACTATTCTGTCACCGAGAAGGAGTGTTTAGCCATCCTTTGGGCGATCATAAAATTTCGCCCCTACCTGTATGGGCGCCCTTTTGACGTTGTCACCGATCACCACGCCCTCTGCTGGCTGTCCTCTTTGAAAGATCCCTCTGGCCGACTGGCGCGATGGGCTCTGCGACTCCAAGAGTACGACATTCGCGTTATCTATCGTTCCGGCCGCAAACATGCCGATGCTGATGCCCTCTCACGTTCCCCTGTACCATCTGAGGCAGCGCCTTGTATATCCGCCCTGTCTTCTTTCAAGTTTGAGTTCGCTGATATGGCTTCCGAGCAACGCAAAGACCCGTGGATCACTTGCCTTTTTGATTTCCTATCTGGCCAATCGTCTCGACCTCCTTCCCGTGCTCTCCGTCGTCAGTCCCACCATTTCGCCATCCGAGACGAGCTCCTTTACCGCCGCAACTATCTCCCGGATGGTCGCAAGTGGCTTCTCGTCATTCCGACACATCTGCGCTCCTTCATTTGCTCTTCCTACCACGATGATCCCCAGTGTGCCCATGCCGGATTCTTGAAGACTTCCACCCGTCTACGACAGCGGTACTACTGGCGTGGGATGGCCCGTTACGTCCGCCAGTTCGTTCAGTCCTGCACCACATGCCAGCGACGAAAACATCCACCTCGCCAACCCGCCGCTCCTATGCAGCCGCTGCCTTGCCCAGTACAGCCCTTCGAGCGTGTTGGCATCGACCTCTACGACCCTCTTCCCAGCACATCAACCGGGAACCGCTGGATCATCGTTGCCATCGACCACCTTACACGTTACGCTGAAACATCGCCTTTACCATCCGCTACAGCCCACGACATTGCATCCTTCATTCTCCATCGCATCATTCTTCGCCATGGTGCGCCCAAAGAGCTGCTCAGTGATAGAGGTCCGGCCTTCCTCTCAGAAGTTGTAGAAGCTCTCCCTCAGGAATGCAACGTTGTTCACCGCACCAGCTCCGCCTACCATTCCCAGACAAATGGCATGGTTGAGCGTTTTAATCGCACCCTCGGCGACATGCTGGCCATGTATGCTGCTTCCGACCATTGTAACTGGGACCGCGTTCTCCCTTTTGTCACATACGCTTATAACTCCGCTGCTCAAGCCACCACCGGATTCTCTCCGTACTTTCTCCTGTACGGCCGTGAGCCTTCTTGCACAATGGACACCATTCTACCTTACCGCCCTGATGCTTCCGAATTTACAACTCTTTCTCAAGCCGCAACTTATGCCGAAGAATGCCGACAGCTTGCCCGGTCCTTCACTTCTCACGCCCAGCAGCAGCAGAAAAGCACCCGTGATCCCCCTGCACTTCCTCCCGCTTACCTTCCTGACTCTTTGGTCTGGCTCTGGGTACCCTCCTCAGGTCCCGGCCTTTCCTCCAAACTTGTTAGCAAGTACCAGGGACCCTACCGTATTCTTCAGCAGACATCCCCCGTCAATTACCTCATCGAACCCCTTACGCCATCCCCTGATCATCGCCGCCGAGGCCGCGAAATTGTCCACACGGCCCGCCTCAAACCTTACTACGACCCCGCCGTCGTCACATCGCCCTAGGCCGCCAGGATGGCGCCCTTTCGCCCGGGGGGAATTGTAAGACTGGACACGGGCTTTAGAATCTTCAGAGGCTGGCGCTCAACGAAGAAGACGACGAGAAGCGCCGAACATTGCGAAGCTCGAGCGCCGAACACTCCGAAGCTCGAGCGCCGAACGCTCGGTCGCTCGTGCGTGCTCTGGACTGAACGCGGTCTCTGTTCTGTGCCTGGACGGTTCGGCTGGTTGTTCGTGACGCTGTGCTTATTACTGTGCTGTGCTCTTATTACTGTGGTGTGCTGTGTGTGCTGTATTAGTAGTGTGCTGTGTTCTTATTACATTATTTTTGGAATCTGGCGGAGTGCTAGACGCACTCTGGCACGGGTCGGCCCGGCATTACACTGCCTCTGGGATCGGCCTGGGACCTATGGGCCAATTAGCGCGCGCTTTCCTCTCTTATCCTTTAACTTTCCTACTTTCAACACGCGGCAGCGAACGTGGCTCGGCTTTTAAGAGAATTTTATTTTTCCGAAAATATCTACAGTGCTAATGACTCTTTACACAAGTGGTCTGGCTTCCAAGGAGTACTCTTTACACAAGTGGTCTGGCTTCCAAGGAGTAGTAGTAATTGGTTTTGAGGGGAAAGGAAATGGCGCAGTATCTGTCTCATATATCGTTGGACACCTGAACCGCGCCGTATGGGAAGGGTAAAGGAAGGAGTGAAAGAGGAAAGGAAGAGAGAGGTGCCGTAGTGGAGGGCTCCGGAATAATTTCGACCACCTGGGGATCTTTAACGTGCACTGACATCGCACAGCACACGGGCGCCTTAGCGTTTTTCCTCCATAAAAACGCAGCCGCCGCGGTCGGGTTCGAACTCCAAGGAGATCACAATGAGCCAATTATTGTGCAGGCATCACATATATGCAAATGACATTTCAGTGGACAATTCGTGGTTTCTACACGAGCTGGCTTAAAGCAGCTTCATTGCGAACTTAAGGGAATACAAGGAAGGAAAAGATGAGCAACACTCGCCAAACTTCCTAATACGGAAGAATGGGCGTGGACACACCTCTATCGCTAACAACAATAAACCTTGTTGACCAGCGGAGGAGGAAGGCCTCCTCACCCAACACGACGAGTTCTTCATTCAAGTGTTTCAGCATCAAAGTTCTAAGGCGGTACAGTAAAGGGAACACTGCTTTCTGCGGGCTTCCCCGCAAGGCAGCAAGTCCCCTCCTTTTCCAGAGTACGTAAGCACCCACACACATTATTAATTCAACAAAGAAATCGCGACTGTGACTCTGCCACCGCATGCGCACCTGGAACATGCGCGCTACCAAGCGCCAGAAATGTCGCGCGACTGGGCATTCAAAAACGGCATGGTTCAGAGTTTCAGTTCGACCGCATTGCGGACATGAGGCGGAGGGCGCCACGCCCCACGCCGCAAGGCGCTCAGCTGTGGGTAACGCTTCCCATTCGCGAAGCCAGGTAAAATTGGATACATCAGCGGGGAGAGAGGCAAAGATTCTTTGCTTCCGCCTTTTGCGCACTTTCCTGCGCTGGTCTAAATTCAGGGTGCGAAATGCAACATATTCGCAAGTTTCACTCGTCGGACAATTCTTTCAAATCACAGCCAGGAAGTGTTCCTTTCCTCAAAATCCAACTCAATTTTCAGTTCTCTCTGTGTTCTTTCACTTCCTCCTTTATTCCTTCCTTAATTAAGGCGCGGTTCGGGTGTGCGCCGAGATATGTGAGAGAGTTACTGCGCAGTTTCCTTTACTCAAAAACCAGTTTTCATTTTTTTTTTTTGCCCCGCCGCGGTGGCTCAGTGGTTAGGGCGCTCGACTACTGATCCGGAGTTCCCGGGTTCGAACCCGACCGCGGCGGCGGCGTTTTTATGGAGGAAAAACGCTAAGGCGCCCGTGTGCTGTGCGATGTCAGTGCACGTTAAAGATCCCCAGGTGGTCGAAATTATTCCGGAGCCCTCCACTACGGACCTATTCGTTCCTATCTTCTTTCACTCCCTCCTTTATCCCTTCCCTTACGGCGCGGTTCAGGTGTCCAACGATATATGAGACAGATACTGCGCCATTTCCATTCCACCAAAAAAAAACCCAAAAAAAACCAACCATTTTTCTTTTCTCTACGGTGCTTCTTTCTTGCTTCTGTCACTCCGTCCTCCCTTACTTCCATCACGGCGCGCTTGAAGTGTGCACTGATAAATGAGACAGGTAAAGAAAGAAAAAGAATAGTAATAATATTTGGTTTTGGGGGAAATTTGAATGGCGCAGTATCTGTCTCACATATCGGCTGACACCTGAACGCGCAATTAGGGGAGGGATAAAGGGGGGACTAAGAGAAGAAAGGAAGAAAGAGGTGCCGCAGGGGAGGGCTCCGGAATAATTTAGACCACCTGGGGATCTTTATCGTGCACTAACACCGCACAGCACACGGGCGGGCGCCTTAGCGTTTTGCCTCCATAACGCTAAGGCACTCGTGTGTTCTGCGATGTCAAAGAAAGAAAAATTGGTTTTGTGGGAAAAGAAATGGCGCAGTATCTGTCTCCCATATCGGCTGACACCTGAACCGCGCCGTTAGGGGAGGGATAAAGGGGGGACTAAGAGAAAGAAAAAGGAAGAAAGAGGTGCCGCTAGCCCTAGTGAAGGGCTCCGGAATAATTTAGACCACCTGGGGATCTTTAATGTGCATTGACATCGCACAGCACACGGGCGCCTTAGCGTTTCGCCTCCACCGAAACGCGGCCGCCGATGTCGGGTTCGAACCCGTGTACTCCGGATCAGTAGCCGAGCGCCCGCTTCCCCTCCAATTTTGTCGCAGATTCATGCTGATTAGGTTTAAGACATGCTGTGTTTTGTGCAGTACACTATCCCAAAAAAGTTTCTGCTACAGCTTTACTGAAGTGCCTCATGATGCTTTGCTAAACTTCAAACTTAACCTGCACAACTTCAGTCGTTTCAGATGATAGCATGGAAATTGGAATGCGTCTTATTTCGTTTTTAATAGCAGTCCGTGGTGATAACGTTTCAGACATTTTCAGCCTGTGATAATGTCGTTGTCGAATAACGTTTTTTTCTAAGCGCACCACTGCTCAGTACGAGATATTGTGCGAACGCACGGTTTTTAAGCGGAAGCTTTCCTACACTATGTAAAGCAGATTTCGCCGTGCGTTGCCGGTAGGCCTTCAAGATAGCCAGAGGCCATTTGTGGCATAGGCCTTCCCTATGTGGTCCAGGATGGTGTCGAACCACTTGATATTGACTTTTGACCTCTCCATTTGCCGGTATAGGGTGGCAGAATAGGCCGCAGCGTTTATTGGGTGAGCAGCCTCTTGCGATCAACCACTAACTGCCACCTGCCAGGGTTGAAAGTTGGGCGCGCTGCTTCCTACCCAGTATGCAGAACGCACTCAATATTACAGACCCCAAGCCGCATTTACTTGCCCGATACACCAGAGCTTTCGATCTCCAGCCAGGTTCAGCAGTAGTTAAACCGCAATGAATTTTAAAATCGAAAGCTTTTGCCACTTTCGTCAGAGCGACTTCGCCGTCGCCTCACATTTGATCTTGAACATTCTTGTGCTGTGCTGTTGCTGACAGGAAGAAAGGAAAGTGCACGGGCCTGCCTACTGGCTCAAGCCGAGCCACGCTGGCTGCCGCGTGCTGAAAGTATGAGAGTTTAAGGATAGGAGAGGAAAATTGTAAGAAAAGGCGCCGCGCGCTAATAGGCCCATCGGCCCTGGGCCGATCCCGGAGGCAGTGCAATACCGGGCCGACCCGTGCCAGAATGCGTATAGCACTCCGCCATATTCCAAAAATTAGTTTAATATTTTGGGTGCAAGGACTAGCAACAGATATTAAATCAGGTATCAGATGCCATTTGAACATTCTTGTTGCGGCGGCTGCGTTTTTATGGAGGCAATAACGCTAAGGCGCCCGTGTGATGTGTCATGTCAGTGCACGTTGAAGATCCCCAAGTGGTCGAAATTATTCCGGAGCCCTCCAATACGACACCTCTTTCTTCCTTTCTTCTTTCACTCCCTTCTTTATCCCTTCCCTTAACGCGCGGTTCAAGTGTCCAAAGATATATGAGCCAGATACTGCGCCATTTCCTTTTCTCACAAACCAATTATTATTATTATTATTATTATTATTATTGCTGCGCCGCTGGCATAACAACGCATCACGTGACTTAAATAATAAATAATTGGTTTTGGGGAAATGAAATGACGCAGTATCTGTCTCATATATCTTTGGACACCTGAACCGCGCCGTAAGGGAAGGGATAAAGGAGGGAGTTAAAGAAAGAAGGCAAAAAGAGGTGCCGTAGTGGAGGGCGCCGGCATAATTTTGACCACCTGGGGATCTTCAACGTGCACTGACATCGCACAGCACACGAGCGCCTTAGCGTTTTTCCTCCCATAAAAACGCAGCCGCCGCGGTCGGGTTCGCGAACCCGGGAACTCTGGATCAGTAGTCGAGCGCCCTAACCACTGAGCCACCGCGGCGGTGCTCCACATCGACGGAGGGGATGCTGCCTGACCACGTGATCTGGCCTAGCCTGAGCTGGATAAAAAAAATTGGCAGCTCGACTATGCCAGGATATACATGGCGAGAGAGACATTTGGCGAGAGATGCGATGTCAGTGCACGTTAAAGATCCCCAGGTGGTCGAAATTATTCCGGAGCCCTCCACTACGGCACCTACCTCTTCCTTTCTTCTTTCATTCCCTCCTTTATCCCTTTCCTTACGGCGCGGTTCAGGTGTCCAACGATATATGAGACAGATACTGTGCCATTTCCTTTCCCCAACAAAAACAAATTATTATTAAAAGGAAAGAGCACGGGCCTGCCTACTGGCTCAAGCCGAGCCACGCTCGCTGCAGCGTGCTGAAAGTAGAAGACTTAAAGGATAGGGGGGAAAGATAGATTAAAAAGGCGCCGTGCGCTAATAGGCCTATATGCCCCGGGCCGATCCCGGAGGCAGTGCAATACCGGGCCGACCCGTGCTAGAGTGCGTCTAGCACTCCGCCATATTCCAAAAATAAATATCTTGGGTCCAAGGACCAGCAGCAGATATTAAATTAAGTATCAGTTGCCTGATACAGGTACGATACAGCCGCCCATTACACCTCGCCTTTTATACGTAGAAGGGGTCATGGGCCTAGTCAAGCTGTCGAGACAGCTTTTAGCTCTTGCCTCTTTCCAGGATCCATTATTTCTGGAAAATAAAAGAATTGAATTGAATTGAAATTGATACGCAGTGCCGCGCAAGCGACGCGCGGCGAGGCTGCGACGAAGCGCGCGGCGCACCCGCCGAAATCGGAATTCGGGCATGTGCGGCCCTCGCGCACATGTTCGACACAAATCCATGTCTCCTTGAAAAGTGGTTCCATTCACGAATGCAAGGAAATCAGAGTCCTCGGACTCTTCATACACAACCAGCGACGCTGTGACACAACACTTGCCAAGCTCCGGCAGGCGGGGGACCAGGTGGGCCGCATGGTCCGCCGGGTTTCCAACAAGCGCGGTGGGTTACGATGCAAAGACGCCTTGCGGCTGACGAACGCATTCGTGACCAGTCGACTCTTGTATTCGACTCCCTACCTCCACCTGCGGAAACAGGAAAAGGATGCCCTTGAGGTCATCCTCCGCAAAATCATGAAACGATCGAGCGCTGGACCTCCCGGTCTCTACCTCTACCAGCCACCGCATGGCACTGGGGATGGTGAACACTTTCAGGGAGCTTCGGGAGGGCCACCTCAACAACCAATACATTCGTCTCACAAAGACAGGGTCGGGTCGCCGCCTTCTAGCCCGCCTTGACATCCAGCACACCCAAATGGCAGAGGAGAGATGCCGCCTTCCCCTACACTGGAGACGCGCCCTCCACGTGCGGCCTCTCCCCAACAACATGCCCAAAGAGGACCATAATGGCAGCTGCCTGGCGCGGGCGGAAGCCTTGTACTGCCATTTTGGGAGCAAACCAGGAGTATTCTACGTAGACGCCTTCGGCCCGTACCCCAGGGGATGGTACATGGCCGCGGTCGTGCACGAGGGCAAAGCAGTAGACGGCCTTACTTTCAAGGCCCAGTCAGCAATTCACGCAGAAGAGGTTGCCATCGCCCTGGCAGCCTCCGACTCCTCCTCCAAATACATAATCACCGACTCGCGAGGGGCTTGTCGAAACGTCGAGCAAGGGTGGGTTGCTCCCTTGGCTTATTGCATCTACCAAAATTGTAGCCGAGACTCGGTTCCTGCGCACCGATGTCTCGTTTGGGTTCCAGGTCACCAAGGCCTCTACGGAAACAAAGCAGCCGACGCCGCCGCCCGCGCGCTCTCTCTCCGGGCATTTCCCACGGGACCCGACGCTGACCAGGACTCCGATTTCAATCCGGTTTACACTTTTAAGGAAATATGCGATTACTACAAATCCACCCACCAAACTCTTCCCACTCCTTGCAAAGGGCTGGGGAAGGCCAACGAGCGGGTACTCCTGCGCCTGCTCACTAACACGATGCTGTGCCCGGCAACTCTAAAGCATTTCAATCCTCAATTCGACGGGCTGTGCTCACACTGTGGGGAGGTGTCGGGCACCTACCACATGGTGTGGGCCTGCCAGCAGAACCCATCCCTACCCCCTATCCCAAACCCCACCCGAGAGGACTGGGAGGCGACCCTGTCCGGCTGCTGCACCCTCCAGGCCCAAAGGGCCTTAACGCAGCGTGCCCGGGCTGCGGCAACCGCCAATGGAATGCCTAACTAGGCATCCCACCTAGCGGTTGTAAGGGCGTGACCCCTCAGGTCACGACCCCCAACACCTCTCTCTATGATTAATAAATATTTTCACCCCCACCACCTCCCAGTGAAGGAAGGAACGTGACCGGAACCACGACCTGTTCCGAGGACTGCGGAAGTCACCTCCAAGACTACCCGCTTGCGCGGCTCTTCAAAAAAGACAGGCTCGAACCTGCTCGTTTCTAAAAAAACACGAAACCTGGAAAAAACTCGAGCTCCAGCACCGCAAGTCCCTGCGCGTGTACCTAGGCCTGCCCAAAAACTCGCAGTGCGCCGCAACATTGGCCGGGGCAGGAGCCTGGCCACTTGAGCTCCAAGCAGCGCGCAGGGCACTGAATCACATCGACCGGCTTCACCGCGAACCGGACGGCGGCTCGCTGCTGCAGCGTATACGCTCGCACCCGCGCTCACGAATGGGTGCGGCGCTTCTCGAGTATGAGCAATTGACTCAAGGCCCACCCCCCTACGGCTCCGGCGCGCCCTGGCCTGCTGCCTAGGAGGTACAGCAAGAGATCGTCGGTATCGCGGGAAAGCGGAGCACACCCCTCTGTGCTGTGAAGCATCTGGCAAGAGCCGTAATAAACGAGGAACTCCAGGACCATCTCCTCGTGTACACCGACGGCTCAGTGGCCCGCGACAGCTGCTCCCTTGCAGCGGCGGCTACCATCCCCGCCCTGCGACTGCACAGCCAGCAACACGCAACCTTCCTGGGCTCCTCCACCACGGCGGAGTTGATGGGGATCCGGCTCGGGCTGGACCTGCTGCTCGCCCTGCGCCGCCCAGGAGTGCTCTGCTGTGCGACTCCCGCACCGCCCTCAGCCGCCTGCAATCTAACGCCCG